>PVJO010016512.1:0-41771 GCA_004026905.1 Hystrix cristata
GGCAGCACTCCCACCCCCAATCCCAACACCCCCAATCTTAGTCTCACATCCTTGATCCCAGCAGAACCATGCCAAACCGATCAGTGGATCAATTTAGTAATCACACACTCTAGATCCAGCTATCTCTTACCACATGAGGCTTTGGGGGGACATCTAGACACAAACCATAACAGAGGCGAAAGGTGGGATGCTGTGGTTTACGTCTGAATGTCTCCCCAAAGCTTCCTGTGCTCAGAGGTGGGACTTGTGGAAAGCGACTGGATTATGTGATATTATAGCTGACTTGCTCTTAGAAGATGGGGTAAATAGGGGCATGACCTTAAGGAGTGTATCTCCCTTCCTGGTTCCTTCCCTGGTCCTCTCCACTTTCTGAAATAAGCTGCTTTCCCTTGCCTGGGCCCTTCTACCATGCCTCAGACCACGCAAGAACTGGGATTTCTAAAATATGAACCCTCCCACTCCCCCCCCCCCCAAAAAAAAACCTCTCCTTTTTAAACTGCGGGTATTGGATATTTTGTCCCCGCAATATGGCAAGTGACTCAGGGTGACTCAGGGAATCATCAATCTTTTTAATGCTATGTAGTCATTGTGTGCTTGTGAGCATCCTGGAATTCCACTTATTTTCATGAGTTTTATGGTCCATAATCCCTTAGAAGTAGTTCACCCTCTTTAGAAACAGTCCCACTGAGGGTCATTGGCTCCTTTGGAATATACATTCATATTTGGAAGTATTATAGAATTACAAACTATCAGACATATTAGGGGATGAAAGAAAGTATATAATTAAGATACGATCATACGATAATCCTCTTATGCGAATATTTAAAATTGTTCACATAAATGTATAATTTGAATTAAATATATATGTAGCAATTGTTATAGCTCCTATCTGTATGTTCTGCCAAAGCCTCATGCAGTCATAGGTGGGGCTTTTCAGAGGCGGCTGGATCTAGGGCGTGAGATTCTGGCATAAAAGATGTGATGCTGGGACTGATTCACAGTGTGATGCTAGGACTAAGGGTGCAAGTGCTATCTACCCTAAGGGTGGGTAGCCCAGATAAAATGTAAGAGACAGAAAGGGGGCTGCTGCTGTTCATACCTTGCCACTTGCTGCTGCTTGCTGCTCTGCTGTCTCTTGCCTGTTTGCCATGGATTATTTCTCCTCTCTGATGCCCCTCTGCCAGGCCACCCTGCCTTGGAGCCAGCCGCTAATGGACTAAAACCTCTACAGACTGAGATGAATAAACCCTTCCTCCTTTAACTTTGGGTGTTGGGTATTTTGTCTCACCAATGAGAAAAGTAACTAAGATGACAACTAACTGGAGAAGTCACCAGGCTAGACTGTGAAAGGCTAGTATCATACTGATTTATTCCATAAAATGGTTGCAGTGTAACTATGTTTGCAGCTTTGGTGGGCCGTGCTGGGCACCAAAGAAACGATAAGCTGCTCAGAGACCTGGTCTAGGAGATTTCTTCTTAAAACTTAAAATATTGCCTGGGAAATTTCTAACGCTACAGTTTAAATTTTGTAATTTGATGTTACTATATTTACCATAAAATCTTTTCCTTTTTTGCTTGTTGTGTGACTAAAGAAAGGCCTCTCCCATCGTCTCATTTTTTTTCATCTTCGTCTTTTATTTGAGAATGTGGAAACATTAAGTAAATTCATATCTGCATTATATCAGTCGGTGTACCTTTTAAAACACAGAATTTTAGTAACTATATAACTTTAGCCCCTGTTCTCACAATTACATATCCGTAACAGTCCACATGGTCCTTTTGCTAAAATTTCCATAAGTTTTACTTTCATATTACGCAAAATTAATTAGTGCAGAAGAGACAGTAGCTAGTTAATAATATGTAATATAGCATTATGCTAAAGAGCACATTTTAGGTTACTTATTTCTCAGTTTTCTTATCTAAAAAGCCGCCCTTATGAAACTAATTATTGTGAAGATTAATTGAGTTAATATGTATAATACAATCAAAATCGGTATGTTGAAGGGTTACCTGCACTCCCATATTAATTACAGCATTACTCAAATCAGCCAAAAAACCAACACAACATAAGCGTCCATCAACTAATAATGGATAAAGAAAATGTGGTGTATGTATGCGTATACACACACACACACACACACACACACACACACAATGATGTACTGTTCAGCCATAAAAACACAGTGAAATGCTGTTATTCATGACAACATGGATGGAACTAGAGACTGTCATACCACATGAAACAAGCAAGTCACAGAAAGACAAGTACTGTAAGATCTCACTCATGCGTGAAGTATAAAAGAGTTGGTTTCACAGAAGCAGAGAACAGAATGGTGGGGAGAGAAGGAGGCAGAGAGAATGGGAGTGGTTGGTCAATGGGTACCAAGTATTGGTTAGTTAGGAGTTGTAAGTTCTGATGTGCTAATGTGCAGCAGGGTAACTACAGATAATCACTCTCTACTGTACATTTCAAAAGCCAAGAGAGAGGATTTTCAAAGTTTTCAACTATTAAAAATGATAGATATTTCAGGAGATAGATCTAAGCATTAAAATTGATCTAAACACTATAAACTTTATACATGTATTGAGATATCATATATTATCCCATAGGTATCATTTCTTTGTTAAAAATAAATTTAATGAAAAAAGTAATTGATCTACAATTACTCTAAAGTGTCAGCTATTATTCTTGTTGGTTTGGGTATTATTATTACCAGATTCCATAATATCTTTATATGAAGTGATCATATATTAATTCTGGAATTATTTTGAGAGAAATGTAATAAAGTAAAGAGAATTATGGAAAATCTGTGTGTCAGGCATTAATATTATTGCATGGTTTAATCAGTGCAATGACCAAGATAAGTCCTTTAATTACCATTCTAATTAAACTTTTAAAGTGCATTACACCCAACATAAACACCTATATTGTCGATGCAAGGACAGAACAAGATAAAGAATCAGCTCGGCCACTTAGTGTAGCAATGGTGGCAGAGTTAAATACTGTAAGTGTTCCAGCCCTGGCTTGACCCCACCCACTCCAGGATCAGCCTAAGGGGTGATGTGTAAATCACAATCAGATTCTCATCTGCTTAAAACTAGCCACATAATCCTGCTCAGACCCCGGGATTACAGAGAGAAATTATCAAAGATTCATACAGCAGTTCAGGTAGTCAGGCTGCCATTTCAAAGAACAGTAACTATCTCAAGAAAGGAGAACATGTTTGGTAACTTGATTCTTTCCCAAATACCTCAGAGTAAATGGGCATGATAAAAATACAAAATGGGAGGTAAGAGTTCATAAAGTCAACAATCATAATAATTACTTATCTTCCCAAATAATGAAGAGACACCAAAGATTGTTTCATTATCTTCTCATAAAAATAAACTATTCTCATCAAAAGCTTCACCCATCACCTATTTAGCAAATGTCAAAATTCCTTGTCCTCAGATCCTCTCTGGAAGATTAAAACCCTTAATTCTAAAAGCATTTGCATGTAAGCGTATTTCTCCTAAATTTGAGATCTTTAAAACATCTGCACTGTTCCCTATTTCGATGCAATACAGTACTCAGAAATGCTTCACATATTTATTGACTCTCCCCAAACTTTGGAAGGTCTCTAGGCTGAAGGGCAAGGCTGGCGCCCGAGTACAGTACAGCAGAACCACCTTTAGGTTGGCAACAGCACGCCTAGCTAGGCCTGAGAAGATTACTAAAACTACATAAAGTAAATGCTGAATTAGGGTTACATTTGTTTTTACAACTGGAAGCCATTCTGAAATGCTTCCTAACATTGGAGAAAATAAAGAGGCACCCAAACTAAAACCCATTAGGGCCTAGAGAAAAATCACTATGGAAAAACCCACAAGCATGTCCCTGAGGATTCCCAGTGGCCACTCCCCGAGAAAGAAGGGAGAACTCTGAAACCACCCACAACGCCAAGATTCACTGCCATGAATCAAACAAAAGCCCAGTTCTTAAATTTGACAATAACCTGATGATATTACTCACTTGGAATTTATGAAAACTTGGCAACTAATTTGCTTTATGAATACATTCATAAAATATCAACAGCCAATCAAATTTAGCACCCTGAAGCATACTGTCATCAGTAAGTTTTTGCATGATTACACTTACTTTTTATTATTTTAATATTATTTAATAGTACTGTAAAATAATTTTTATTAATTTATTTTATTTTATTTCTGCAGACATTTTTGCCTCCAAGTCCATAAACGAATTGCCCAACAGCGTGTAAGACATAAATTCCAGGATGCAACAGAGATAAATCTCTCTAGTATATAATTTCTATATATGTAAAATAAAAGGTTACAAGCCCTTACCATTCCACTGCTCTGTAATTATTCAAGGGCCAAAGGATAAAGGGAAGGATGTTTAAACATTTTGAGCTGAAAATGCCTCATCTTCCTGAAGTATAGCCATTGAACCTGTATATTTATTGGCAAACAGCTTGAAATAATAACATGAAAATGGATCACCAATGTATTATTGTTTTGCTCTGTAAAATTTTGATGATATGAAGTTACTACATCATAATGTCCCTTTGGTAAAGTAAGGGCTTTGAAAAGACAACCTTTGAGTTATTTATAATTTAACTTTCTAAGAATCTGCAATTTCAGACTCACAAACAGTACTTCTGATGAAGAAATCTTCTGCCTCACTTATATATCATTTGTAGTATAAATCAGGAAGGTTAAATGAACAATCTGAATATAACTCTGTGTTTTTAGGAACTTGGCACCACTCTTTTAGGTGGGACAGTAAATGGTCCAACAACATATCAAGATCGGGCAGAATGCAATGTACCTTTCACTTGATTTACCGAAAATGACTACATAAGCTTTCCAACATTTGCCAGTATTTTCATCCTCTTAAGGCATAGCTCACTGACTAAGACTCGGTTTTCCAAGCTTTGTTTTTGGTGAGTTTTATAAAGACAAAATACAGTTTCTGAATTGTCTCCTCAGGGGATGCTTCACAACACAGACCCAATAATTACCTCCTTTTGAAACGCAAAATAACGTGTGCTTGTTGTTGTTCTGATGACTTTAATAAATCAAACCCCTATGGGACGTGCAATCGTCTCATTTTCTTCCAGGCTTCTATGTGAAATACAAAGAACTACATGGAGCAGCTTTCTTCTAAGAGAAGCCTGATGCCATCTAGTGATCAGATAGGAAATCACATCTGGGCATTTCCTTCTGAGATTTTATATTCCCAAGTACAGTATTACTACTAGATCACGTACTAGAATTAAAAGAAGAGAAATACTGTACAATAAAAATTCCTTGGCCCAGAAGATAGCCTAGTTATTTGCTGTATACAGCAATACATTAGTCATTACTGAAAAATATATGGGCTGTAACAACAACAAGCTGGCCTTCTCTCTTGGGGTCAATTTTTATCTTCAACCTACTGTTGGTTTAGTCCTATCATTTCCAAAATAAATGACTTCACATGGAATATTTAACCCCAATGAACCATATCCTTGGTTCCTTAAACATTAATGCATCTTATGAAATGTAATTCTGAAAATGTGTTTATTTTAAAATATTTCATTTTATTGATTCTAAATGATGCCCTGCTAGGATGCAGCCCAAATTGTTGAATACTTAAAACACAAAGGAAACATTTAGATGAAATAAATAGCGTGCTATTTATTAACTTTTTAAATTAAAACATTATTCGGTATCAAGCCAAAAGTATTCCTCATTGTTAGCAAAAGCCACCTGTTTTCTCTAGTTTAGTTATAGTATCATACAGACATTAAGAGGATAAGATGCTCTTCTTGCCTGAACCAGGTTAGGGGCTTACAGCATCCCGGGGATTTGAGTCAGTTTTCCTCCTCCAGATAAAGGCCTTTGTATGATTTATCTTTTTCGTTTCCACACTCCTTCCTCACCCAACCCACCCACCACCAACAAAATTTTAGCTTGGAGTAGGGCCTCAGCATGTTTCTAGACAACCAATAAACTCATTGCTTATATCTATCTCTAAATGATTTTGAAAATTCTATTTACAATGGTGAATAATACTCTACTTTATCTAAGATTCTCTACATTTCTAAGACACTGTCTCTACGAGAGGCACACTGACTTGTTTGATATTTAAATTGTTGCCTCCAAAACTGCTTAGAATTTTGAGTATCCACAACCAAATAACCTGATTCATGGGCTGCTTCTAACAGGCAGTATAGTTAATGCACGGCTGATGAACTGACCAAAAGCATGGGGATAGGGAACTCTTATTTCTTAGTATTTTCAATGGGTCATTTTAATATTGTATGAAAAGGAGATTTTAATTACATAACACAATATATTGTTCACATTTAAAAAAAAATGCTTTGTTTCATTGACGGCATTGGGCCAGGGTTCATAGCTTAATATACTACAGCAGTGTGACTCGATACCACCATAACTTCAAATATTGTACGGGCAATTTCCCCAAAAATACTACTCTCCAGCAACTACTCAGTAAATCATGGCATATATGTGCCCATATCAAACATACAGTAACTCTCCTTGCATTTCAAACAACTATGAGACAATAATTTTAAATGAGAATGTTCAGATATCCCATTTCTTAATATTCTCCAAATGTTTGTTTCCTTGAATAAAATTTGAAAAGAAATAGATTTCTCTTTCTCTTATATTGCTGAATTTTGATTCAAGCCACCAATTTTTATATAAGCTACAATAAACTTGTACCACTACTTTGAAGTACAACAATGTCACAGGGTTGGAATGAAACGTTTTATTTTTTGGCCATTATATCCATTCAGATCAGCCATAAAACTTCACTAAAGAAGCCACAAATATTTGTTCCTCAGGTAATTTTGCCCAAAAGTTATAAAGTTATCATGACTCCCCAATTTATATAGGCAATTAACAATAAGAAATATCAGTGACATATAAATAATCATATTTTTGGCAACAAACCGAGCGATATTTTAATGGAAGTAAAAAGACTTGGAGGCCTCTGACCTGGGTTCACATCCTGACTCTTCCACTTTTTATTCTGAGCAAGTTATTGGTTCTCTTTCCTTTCAGGCATGTAGAGATGTTCTGTGTTCATTCTGACCGCCCAAAGTTCTCATTTTGGTACTCACAGCTCTTTAAAAAGAATAATAATTCTCAAAGTAATTTTGAAATATCTATTAAGAATCACACTTGTCACAAATATAGTTTTGAGAGATCTATAAAGATTTCATATTTAGATGGACTTGGGAGTCGAGTTTAGATACCAAGTTACATGTTTAGTAACCCAAGCATGTACTTTCATTTTGTGAAACAAGACATGAGTTCTGTACAAAGAGTGTATGAACTGCATTTCATTTATCAAATAGGGAACTATAATCAATTAGGAAAGGCATTTAATTACTAGTTTTAGTAAATCAATCCATACGGTTATACACCTGAAAAGTTTCCTAAGGAGTAAAATTTACATGTAACATTTCTCTTGAGCTGATATTTCTAGACAATTTTCATATATTTCAAAGGGCCCTAAGTATTTATTCATTTTTTCTTTCCTTTAGTCAACAGCTATTTATGAGCAGTCTCTCTGTGCCAAGCACAAATTAAGAATTGTCTACTTCTGTTTCCCAATACAGATTGAACTAAGGTTTGTGATAAACCGAAGAACCAGCAAAGAGGTGCTCATATCTGAAGTATTTTATAATTCCAGAGTCCAAAAGCCATTTTATCTGCAGTAGTAGTAGCAGAAATTGGTAAAGGAAAGTAGTTTAAGTATATATATAAAGTATTTTCATTAAAGTATGTATTTTACTGAGTGATAAAGCAATAGGAAAGAAAATGTAGAAAGTTTTCAAGGGGAAGAAGAAAAAAATAACAGTTATATCTCCAAACACATCAATCTTGTGAAGTGAAAAAAGTTATTTGATTTTTTTAACTATGTTCATATACACACACAGAAAGTCACAAGTGAAATATGGGCATTAGCATTCTAAGATACACATACAGAAAGCCAAGTCCCGGATGGGCCATGTTAAAACTTCTCTCCACTATTTCGGTTTCACACCCACAATTTAATTTACATGCCATCAGTATTCCAGTGACCTGGCTGCTCTTGGTCCACCTGAAAAGCACACTCCTTAGCTTTTATCTAGCTTTTCTAGGTGAGAATTTAAGGTTGATTTTGCATTAGCCATCTTAGTGACAGCAACCAACCTGAGTCTCTGGGGACAGGCGAGCAACGCACCTGCACAGAAAGCCAAGATACGCTGACGAGAATGTTCTGAGACAGAAGAAGAGGGATGCGGATTTCTCACAATATATAGTTCAGCCGAAAGGCTTCTTCATCCACTACATTCAGAACTGACCGTCAGAAGGGCAATTCTACATGATGCTGAGAGCCTGGTGTCAAAGACTAACCCATAAAGAGAAACACGTCTACTGATAGCACTATCGTGCCCTTTAGTAGGAGAGTTAGAAAGGGAAGAGGCATCTGAACTAGTCTGGAGCCAACCAAGCAATCCAGAGATTGAGATTACTCCAGCGCCCATCACTTGTGCCCTCTGACCGACCCCCAGGTGTGACTCGCCCTTCAGCAGTTAGCTGTTAAATCCTGTGTCCCTGGACCACATTGTTCACATGGCGGCACAGCCTAACACTTATTTTTATGTTTGTAATTATCTCCTCCTCTAGACTTAATTCTTGGGGCACCAGAAGTCGTATTTGTCACTTTTATCCTGGAGTCCTATTAAGCACATAGTAATTGCTCAATACATGCTGAATAACTAAACAAAAGAATGATGACGTGGTTGCTTAAAACAGAGGTGCCTGCAGAAACTGCCACTACCATGCCCCTAAAACGGTAACACAGTCCTCAAGAATTTATCAAATGCCTTAAACTCGGTACCGAAGAAGCTAACAAGTAGTCTTGTTTTGTTTTTAAGAAACACGTGATGTTACATCAAGTTCATACTAGACAATTTTTATTTTTTTTCAGTGCTGGGGATCGAACTCAGGGCCTTGTGCTTGCAAGGCAAGCACTCTAACCACTGAGCTAAATCCCCAGCCTAGACAATTTTTATCATAATATTATTTTATAACTTTTATTGCAAAAGTAATAATGGCATTGGGGTTGGGGACTTGGCTCAAGTGGTAGAGCTCTTACCTAGCAAGCACAAGGCCCTGAGTTCGATTCCCCCCCAAAAAAGGTAACAACAGCATTTAAAATTTTACTTAAAGTATAAACACGGATACAAGGAAATAAAGAATATACTATAACTCAAAATTGGTGTCATACTTTTAGTACAAATATTTAAAAATGCGTAAGGAATTGCATAATGTATAGTATTGTGACAATTTTTAATGCAAATATCGTCAGTTTTTAAGTATATGGAGATACCACAATTTTTAAATAGGCTGTTATTGGCATACATCCACCTGCCTCTCAATTTTGACTGTTATTAATTTGTTAATACGAATCCTTACACAATTATCTTTGTCCATTTCCCTATTAGCTAAGGACAAACATTTAAAGGGGAATTTCTACCTCTGAAGAGTATGAACATTTTGACATGAGTATTATAATTACTTTGGTAACACTAGTCAATTTACAGTCTCTCAAATAGATGTGTATCTGATTCCTTGCTCCTTCCTTACACTGGTTATTACCAGTATTTCTAATGTTTCTAGTCTGTTTCCAAAACATTTTCAAAGTAATCTCAGAGAGATATGGAAACATACTTACTCCCTTCATTTCTTTCCTCTAATATGGCAAGACAACAATATAATTCTAGATTTATTTTTAATCCATAATATGTATTAAGTGATTGGCCTCTCTTATAATGAGACAATTATCTGTATAACTTTATGATACAAAAGGGAATTAAGTTTAATTTCAAAGTTGCTAATCATGGAAACATATCCTGGACTTGTGTGTCTAGGTGTCACAGCAATCATGGTTTGAAGGCAGGATGCCCTTCCATTCCAAATGAAATAAAACTCAGTATCTTGATGCACTTGTTACTTTCCCACTATAAAATGCAGTGTTTTTATTTATTTTATTTTATTATTTTTGACCACATTAAGGTGGCCAAACAGCAAGGGACTCCACTTCAAGCATTCCAAACCACAGAGACCCACATAGGTATTCGGAATTTACTCAGAAATAGAAGTATGTTTCAAAATATTAATTCACAAATACTGGCACGCTTCTGTTTCTGAATTATAATTAAGTGTGTCCTAAAACCAAGACCACTAGATATTTTGACATAGGTCATTGCTATCTACTCTTGGAAAACACAGAGAACAACTTCGTTTGAATGTTTAATAGTATTTAATAGCTAGACATTTCTAATTACTATTGTAATGAAATTATTCACTCATTTTAAATATAGAAATACCAATATCCACATTTTTGATCCAGAACTAAGTGAAAACAAATTTATGAATGGAAACTAACAGGAACAAACTTCGAGCAAGCAACAGAGTGACACTGAATTGAGAAGGAGTGGGATGAGGGAAGAACTAGCCAAGTGACTTGAATCCTTGGGCCCATAAAACAAAGAGAATTCTAAAGAATCCACTTAAAAGACTGGAAGCCTTTTCTTTTTTTCCACAGAGGCATGGGTTGCAATTCTGAAACTACTTCCTAAAACTACATTCTAGGATTAGGCAACTATGTAATATATTGTGAATAACGGAAGCCAAGTTTCTTACTACTGGAAAAGGGAGTTACAGATATGGAAATGGTGAAGAACACAGTAAATAAAGTGATGGATTAGAATCGCAGGTACCGTTGTGAAGTTATATGTCTACACAGAACAGTATGACATATGCAGGCATGTACATGTACATACACATTAGTGTAGGTGAATATGCGTAATCATACTTCTCCAGATCTGTCTGTTGGTGGGACATGGAAGCAAAATTTCCTGGTAGCCATGAGCCCACCTACTACCCAAGTTTCAATTTCTAAATAGCATTCTCTATGATTTGCAAGATTATAGAAATCCTTAGTAAAGTAGCGTGTCCAAGGCTAAGGTGGGGAAAAACGCCAGAGTTTTAGACATCTGATGCCAAAAAGTAACAAAATACTTAAGAATTGATACATCATTATGGCAAATGAGCCAACTCAGAACATGCCTCAACTGTCCAAATCTGAGACAGTATGAACATCAAAATAAATACTGATATGAAGTAACAATATTAAAGGATCATAATCTATGAAATGAAAACATCTATGAGTCTACATAGAAATAAGCATGCAAACAAGAAGGAATATCCTTTCACAAAGGAGGAAGCCAATAAAGGAGAATGCTAATTAATGAAGAAAGGATAAAATTACAAAATTATACCCTGGCAACTACTATGGCCTAAATGTGTCCCCAAAGTTCGTGCATTGAAAACTTAACCTCCAGCAGGTCAGTGTTGAAAATGGGACCTTTAAGAGGTGAGTAGGTCCCGAGGGCTCAGCTCTCCTCAATCCATTATCATCAGGATGGATACCTTATGAATCACTAGTTCCCCCAGTCCCTTCCTGCTCTCTCTCTTGCCCATGTGATGTCTTCTGCCGTGCTGTGGCATAGCAATAGTGCTACCAGATATGTCCCAAGATCTAGTCTTGGACTTGCCAGCCTCCAGAACTATGGACAAGACATTTCTGTGGTTAACAGACAGACCCACTACCTATGGTGCTAATGAGGCCCCTTCTGTTGTCAATAAACCAGGCTCGAAGGTGGCCTGGCCGAGCGGCCCAAACAGACTAGATAGTTTTCAGAACAACAGGCCTACACTTTGCAAAAATATCAAAGTCATGAACTATAACAAAAAGCCTCAGAAACTGTTGTAGTTTAAGGAATATGAGAGCGGTGCAACAACTGGGTGCAGAGTGTAATTTTTTTTTTTTTTTGGCTAGAAAGAACCTTATTAGAAAAATTATTGAAATTTGAAATAAGGTCTGCAGATTAGCTAGGTGACATTTTATCAACCCCATGTACTAATTTTGACCACTGCACCATAGCTACGTACGATGATTCCATATTTTCAGGAAGTATTTAAGTATTTAGAGGTAAAAGGGTAACGGTCTGCAAATTACTCTTAGACAATTTAGAATTTAAAAAAATAAAGAAACAAATGTGTGAGAGATAGTTGGATGGATAGATAATACTGATGAAAGAGAGAAAGGAGAGGCACTAGATGGATTGAATAAAGTAAATGTAATAAAGTATTCATATCTGGGGAATCTTGGTGAATTGTACCCAGGAATTCTTTGTTCTAGTCTTGTAATTATACAGTAAATATGAAATTATGTCAAATTAAAATTTAAAATGGATTCTTTTGTTAGTACAAAAGTAGCCTCTTTGGCTTCTTTTTTTCCAGGCCCAGTTGTAATAAATGGCTCTAATAGATTCATTTCTAAATAACACAACACACATTATTTTTCTTTTCTTTTCTTTTTTTTTTTTTGATGCCAGGGATTGAACTCAGGACCTTGTGCTTGCAAGGCAAGCACTCTAATCACTGAGCTAAATCCCCAGCCCCCACATTATTTTTCTGACTATGCACTGGTCATGGAACCATCTTAGTAGAATATGACCAGTATTTTTTTTTGTGGCAGGTGTAGGGGGCTGCTGTGGATTAAACTCAGGGCCTCGCGCTTGCTAAATGAGCTCTGTACCGCTGAGCTAAATGCCCAACCCTGACCAGTGTATTTTAGTGGGCCAAAACAGAACAGAGAAGCAGAATGAATCATACTTTGTAAAACTAAATCATTTGTTTTCGATATTTGCATTGCAATTATATACAATTATTTATATATGTTTCTGTGTCCTGGGTCAGAATGAAACTATATTTCCGTAGCTTACTCCAAAAGAAAAAAAAAGACTGAAAACACTATATTTTGCCTTTTTGCCCTAATGTTTACTTTTACTAGTATGTATGCATGTACGTATCCAGTTTAACATCATTCAGTTCTTTCAAGTAACCATTGATTGAGAAACTACTCTTTTTCCAGAACCTGCACTAATGGCAGCTACTGCTACAGAACTTATTATTCTCTCCAGTCTCCTCCTTTTCTTACTTTCTTTCTTCTTGGAGAAAATCTTACCTCATAACAGTAAAGCCAACTATATCTTAGAAGTACTCACCAGTAGATAAAAATCCATACTGCAAATTACAAAATCTTCATATTTTTGAGAAACCATATAATTCTACAGTATTTAGCTTCATGATACAAATTTCTCACATTTTAGGTTATCTGTGCAAAAATGGTGCTTAAAAATATTGACATTCTACATTTTGACTCTAGACATCTACTAACGAGTAACATCTAATGAAAAAGCAACATAAAATTTCCATGAAAATACTCAGAAGCCACCAATAAGGCTTAGTTTAAATAGCTTGGAGTTACTTTATAAGCATGTGCTTATGCATAAATATTTTGATTTACATGAATGTGAAATAACCTGAGTTTTCAGGCAAAGGCACTACATCCTTTTCTATTTTTGTTATAATTAAGTAGCTTAATTGTTCTCATGCCCTCAAAAATTTTTGCTTAAAATATAATTTCTACACGATAATTCAGTGCAGAATGAAATAATTTCCCTCATTTTATGTTGCTTTTTATAAAATAAAAATCGTAAGGTATTCCGAGTGTAGCTAGGTGGCAAGACTGCATGCTCAGTCCTGGCACGAATCCCAGCACCAGAATCAGTGAGCAATTAATGAAACAAAAAACATAATCGTATTAACGGTTCTTATAAAATGGAAAAATACATTGACTCTAGAGCTCGCAAAGATAAGTGACAATCTGGTGAAATTCTGCAACTACTTCCTCAATCACCGCAAAGCACACTAACCATAAAATCCTGTTTTTTGATACTTTAAGTATTTGGAGCACAACTAGATTTTCTAGTTATGCTTTTACAACCACAGAGTACCGAAAATAACTATACGCAGACAAATGGTCATCTGTGACAAGTCTCACACTCAAAGGACAAGCTGCTAAATGTTCACATTATATGTGGGCCTTATGTCCTGGTTTTATTTTATTAAAATGTGATTCTTCATTGTAATTTATTTATGCATAGTCCTTAAATACACACATCATATTTAACTATATAGTAATCTCCTTTTGCAAACCCACCCCTTTGCTATGGCATAAAGGAAATTATATACATTTGTGATTCAACCAGGTCCAAATTTTGACTTTTAGATGTTTTGAATTAAATTAAAGCTCATAGGAAAAAGGCCAAACCACTTACCAAAACTAGAAGTTCTAAATAATCTGGCTTTAGGAACATTTTCAGGCCCACCTTTCATCATTCCAGCCTCTCCGAACTCTACACCTCCTCTGTGCTCCTTCACACTACCAGGCCCTTGAACACGTTGTCCATTCAACATTCAATAATCAGCATCTAACCGGCTGTTTATGCTCAAGAAAAGGAGGCTCAGGGCCAGCTCTTCAGAAAACTTCCCTTCTCTTCTCCCACAATTGTTCATTCTTTCTTCTTCTGTCTCTTTATATCTCTTTGCTCATACTTCTAACATTCCTATGCTGTATTTTAATGAATGCAATTTTTAAAAAATTAATGCATTTTATAGTGTTGTCTCTCCCTTCTGAGTGTCATTGATTCCTTTATTTTTCTATTACTCCCACCATACCCTGAGAGCACAGCTCTTGGTATCCTTTTTTTTTTTTTTAAACAAATGAATAAAGAAAAATAGGAAAATACATGCAAAGGATTATCGAATTCCAGAAGGAAGTGGTAAGCCCCAGCTAACGCGTTATTGAGAAGAATCTCCACGAAGGAAATGATAACTGATTTTGGCATGAAGAAAGAATAGTATGTGGACCAAAAGTAACATGAAAGGCAGCATTATAAGTGAGGACAAGAAACACAAGCAACCAAGACCTAGGAGCGCCATGTATGGCGACAAGAATGTGCTACAAACCATAACTACAGAGACCACAACTGGCCAAGAACCAAGCTGCAGCCTCCGATATCCTTTGCTGTGTGTGAGCAAAAACCACACCTCCCATGGTCTGCTCTCCAACACGACTAGGTACAGCCAGGACACTAATTTTTTCTCCAGAAAAAAATAGAACTACTCTGCTTGGGCTTGAAGACGCTTATATGGCTTCACCTACCCAATCCAGGATGCCTCTACCCCGCCCCCCATCTCTGCACTCAGGAGCAAACTGGCATGATGGTCTGAGGTCTCACTCAACCACAATTGACACACTCACTGTTTGCTCTACAGAGGGCATCTCCTAACATCCTTCTGTTTTCTAAACTCTTTTTAGCATCTGATTATTATTGGAAGACACAGACTGAAACACAGAGCACTGAAGGTACGTGGAGCAAATGGCAGCATTTCAGTCTGAAGGAACAAATTGGAATTTTAATACTGAGGACAACTACTCAATTCAATGCTTTGCCCCAAAGCAGGATCAAGTTTTAAGTTCTTAACTCTATCATTTTAAAGTTCACAAGCGACAGAGATTTCCTGACTTCCTTTTGCGAACTGTTTCACAGTTTAATCATCTTTCACATCTGACTTAGATCTATACTGAGTCCCTTGTGATTTAAGGTCATTTCTTCCAGTTCAATCTTCTATGCTGGTAAATTTCAGGCAACTACAGAAATATTAATTTAACTAGGCCAACTTTTGCTCGTCACAGGAATTGCCTCTGTAATATTCTGCACACAAGGTCTGTCTTACAGGACCACTGGTCACTTTTTTTTTTTTTTTTTTTTTGGTGCTGGGAATCGAACTCAGGGCCAATCACTGAGCTAAACCCCCAGCTTGGTCACTTTTTTCATTTGGCATAAAACTATGTCTCGTTAATCTAATCATGGAATATCTGTTCTTTATAAACAGAAAAAAAAAAACTATCCATCTTTTCTAAGCAGAAAAACAAAGGTTTGTATGTTTAGAGAGTATTTTTGATTCCTAGTAAGAAGAAAAGTTGTTTTACTCTAAAAACTTTCAAATACTCTTCCTTTTACTGACAGAGTAAAATGTCCAATCTCCAATTATTTAGATAATTTAAAATAATTTTATCCGATTTAAAATAATGACGTATTTTATTCTGCCAAAGATTTGAAACCGAGAAGAAAAGCATGTGGGAAGTGCGGGGAGAAGATGAAGGTGTTTGTCTGCCTGCAGCAAGCACACTGTCTAGCCAGCTCGCCCAAGTGTGCAAATCAACAGGGAAAACTCCAGCACCAAGACTTACCCATCTGCAAAAAGCTTCAGAAATGGGGATGTACTTACCTAAAATAGAAAGAGAGATGACATTAGTGACCCTGGCTGCAGCTGAGACATGGAGTAACACACACATGCCAGAAGGCATTTAGAGCATCTTCCCCCCGCCATTGCCAGACCCAGTTCCAGGGCTTTTGTTTATCGCACACACAGGCCGGACGCTGGTGTCTCACTGACTGTGCAAGTGCAGTCCATAGACATTTTCTCAATAAATGTGGAAAGGGTTATAACTATCGACTAGCTTAGTGCTGTGATTTAATAACAATGGCCAAACAACATCTACTGAGTGCTTACTTGCCTTTCCGGCCCAGTACAATCTACTATACGTGCATTTTTCTCATTTCTTCTTCAGCAAACGGTGGCGAGATAAGTATTATCATTACCCTCGTGAAGATGAAGTAAGAGAGGCTTAGTGAAGTTCGTTAACCTGCCTAAAGTAACACAACCAGAAAAGTGCTTAGCTGGTTTTCTTATAGAAAATGATTCTACAGCTCAGTCTCACTATCTTTATGCTATTTTGCCAAAACCCAACAGGAAGAAAGATTATTTCAGTAGCAAACTTCATTAAGTAATAAACTATAAAAACAGAACCGATTACAATTTTAGGACACAGAAGAATGAACAATGCCTGATGCATAGCAGCTATTCAATAATACCTGTTGAATGAATAAAATAATAAGAAATAAATATTTAATAATTATAAACTGGCTCTATCCTAACAAGGCTAATAGCTGCACAACAAAGCACTCCATATAAAGGTTATTTCTTTCTCTCTGCAGACAGCCACACGCCACTGCTGCATTAGAGTGAGCAGTGAGAGGTAAAAACTGCATACTGCTGAGTGAGAGGCATGATACTTGATCCAGAGCAAATGGCCAGGGAGGCATAAGCAAAGGATGGAGTTGTCAAACCCTCACGCGACCTGTCATACAACAGGAAAAAAAATTTTCAATTGCTCAAGAAGCACTTAACAAACTCCATTTTCTAGCTCTGTTTTCTTCCAGCTTTTCATGGGTCATTTAGAGAGATTCTAATTAAGAGCGAAATGTTAAAGAAAAGAAGCGGCTGAGGAGGACTAGAAATAAGGGTATTTGAAAGAATATCACAAATTGGAAAAAATAAAAAAAGAAAGAGCTGAGATGTTAAATTCATGGAGACACAGTCAAATTATTCACAACATAGGCAAAGACTTAATTTTAAAATTCACGCCAAGATTTAACTGGCCCCTACAATTGCAAATCTCTATTTCCACAAGCTAGTTTCAGACTAAAAAAACCCCAATGAAACAGTGAGGTGATTTCACCTGAGGTTCAGATCTTTTAACAAAGAACTGTAATTTTAGCACTTTGTTTTTCTTTTTTCTTTTTTTGGTGCTAGGGATCAAACTCAAGGCCTTGAACTTGCTAAGTAAGCCCTCTAACCACTGAGCTAAATCCCCAGCCCCTCAAAGAACTGTAATTTTAATAGACTTCGGGTGAAGTCTTTGGGCCTGTTATGTTTTCCAATTCTTTCCTCAGTATTATATATTCATCATTAGGTCATATATTAAATTTAATTATTAAAATAAGCCAAAAACAGAAAGATTTTAAGCAGTTTTGTTCATTTGCTTCAAGGTCAAATTGAACTGAAATACAAAGGAAACCACAACTACTTGCACATGAAAATAACTTTTATTCTGGATTCAGTATTTACCGATGAAGATAACTCTATGATTCAAAACAGTAATTGTGAGCCAGTTAAAATAATGCATTTGGCCCATTGTGACTGAGATCTTGAAGCAGGACCCAATGACTTACATTAGCATGTAAGTTTAGCGCATTTAGACAAAATACTTTTTTTTTTTTTTTTGGTGCTGGAGATCGAATTTAGGGCCTTGTGCTTGCTAGGGAAGTGCTCTACCACTGAGCTAAATCCCCATCCCCTAGATAAAATACATTTTAAAATCAAGAGAACAGAAGTTATTTTTTTCTTTACCTGCTTCTTTGGGATGATATTAAGGTTCGAGTTAACAGATCTCTCAGTGAACAGATAAAGGAAAAGAGCCTGAGTGAGATTGTTTCAATAAACCAGAAGTAGTCTATGGATTAAGATTTATACCACTGTTCCACTGAATGTTTGGATCATTTCTAAGAGATAAAGGGATATTTAAGTAAGGCATCAAAGGTTATTGCCTTAAAGACTCAAAGAAGTAGGGACAACTCAGACATAGCACCTGAATATATACTCAGAGAAAAAAAAAAAAAAGACTTCAAAGAATAACTACATTTATTCTCTAGAGTAAAGCAGAATTTTTTCCAGTACAAAGTCGGTGGCAGGGTTGGGGATTTAGCCAAGTGGTAGAGTGCTTGCCTAGGAAGCCCAAGGCCCTGAATTTGATCCCCAGAACTAAAAAGAAAAGTCTGTGGCACAATTCTTTGCCATGCCCAACCTCAAACTCCATTTCCAAATACACTAGTCAATCAGAAGTTTTGTTTTTTAATTGCATCACCTTACTGGAAAGCTACTTGCTTCATTCACAAACTCCCAATAGCTCATTATGTGAACTCCTCTGGGCAAAGACCAGAAGAATGAGATGCACACAGATCAGTCTTCTTTGCTGGAAGATGGTTAAATCAGGTTGTGGTAAAGTCAATATCCCTGGTTTACATTATGTCTATGTCTCCTACTGTGCAGTGAGCCCCTGATCTTAAAGGAGTTTTATCTTAATCTTCTTGTGAAGGCAAAACATTCATACACGAGACTATCAAATGATGTAAAACAACTTACAATTAAAACTAAATTACATGGTAGAAACATCAAATGCTTGGGAATTAAAAGAAATGAGGAGATGTTTCAGTGGTTGTATAGGATTATAGGAATATGCTGTACCTGGGTGGGAAACCACCAAGAAAGCTTTGAGACTTCTGATATGTAATGTGTTACCAGGCCTTGCTCATAGCACTGGGTAGAACCAATCACATTTGGAGACCTGGAGGAACCAGGAGTCTGTAAGGATTTTTGAGGAACAGTACCAAAGAGTACTCCACATCTCAAAGATCATTTGTTCCTTCAAGTCACAAACTGTTAACTCATTTTAAAAAACAACATTCATTTTGCTAAAGGATGTTCAGTTATTCACTCAGTAACCACTCACAGAGGATAAGACTTGTGCCAGAGAGACACACAGAGCTGCTCAGAGTTACATGACTTTTCAATTAAGCTCCCCAGTCACACCCCCTCCTGAGATATATTGATTTATATGTAATTCAATGTCAGCTAACTGAAAATATCCAAAGTATCTAAACTTCTAGATCATCTGTTTCTTCAAAATTCAATAAACGGCTCAAATTTCTGACTCATTTTTATGGTAAACCGAAGCATCCAAGTACTGATGATGTCTCTCTATTTTTGAAAAAAAAAAAAAGAAAAGAAAAGAAAACAGAGCCAAGTCGGGAATCATCTCTTCCAGAGTTTTCTAATAATCACCTTCCCACTTCTCATGTATTCCCCTGTCCCCGACCCCTCTCCTTATGGGTCCCTTCCCTACTTTCAGGTTCTCATGGCACATTATAGCTGCTCCTTCCAGGCAGGAACCACTGTTTTCACTGCTGCATAACAAGGCATTGTCAGGCAAGGTGCCCATTCCATGGCAGATGCACAGCATGTTTGTTAAAATGACTGCATTGTTTCGTTAGTCACCCCTATATCAGCGGTGGTGAAGCTACGGCACAAACGTTGTTTTTCTTTTAAGACAAAAGATGTTAATGTAAAGGTTGTTTTTTCTAAACTTAAACATCAGTACTGAGGTTTAACTGCAGTGTCGGCACTTGGCAATAAATAAATGTGTTTTGGGCTGCAGTTTGGGCGCTTGTCTCTAAAAGGTTCCTTCGCCATCACTGCCCTAGATTAATCACTCAGGCTGATGATCAATTCATTCTTTTTATGCTCTACTGACTCTCTGCATGAAGTATTAGACCTTGCAGTCCTTTCAGATGAATTGCATAGACTGAAGACACATTTTATAATAATACATATTTGATTTTATTCTGATTAAACTGATTTTAACTCATATTTTGTTTCACTCCTCGAAGTCACTGAAATTCAAAATGTAGGACCATGATTTTAGAGACCATTATGTACTAACACTTTTAGTTATTGTCTTCTTAAATAGAAAAATGAAGCATGATTTATAAGTGTATAGAAGAGAAGAGCAACAATTTTAAAAGCACCCAACATTCATTCCTCACTGTGGGCTTGGTGGTTTACATGCATCATGGATCTTATCCTCCCAACAATGCTGGGAGGCAGATACTGCTTAGAAAAAAAAGATTTAAATAAAACATCTGAGATCATATAGCCAAAAATAGTAGAGCCAAGATTCAATCCTAACCATTTGTCCAAAATATCAGTGTTTCACTGCTAATCCCTAATTCATTTAATAAATTTATTCAACAACTGTATTAATTACCTTTCCAGAGTCAATGGTTTATAAGAGAGCAGATTTAATACAGGACATTTACGAGTTACAACAGTCACACACACAGGCCAAATACAGAAAGAGTGCAGAATGTCTGTCTATGCACTGGAGACCTGAAAGATCCCATCAAGGGCTGGGAGCCCACGGCTATGTCTCATGTACGTCCGTGTTTGCATTAAAGGGCTAAAGTAATCTCTACTGGAGCCAGGGTATGACACTCAACAGTGGAGACGAAGGCCAGAACTCCCCTGAAGCGAACAGCAACCATCCTCGACAACAGCAAGGCCCGAGCTCCTTCTGCAATGAGAACAGCTGAGTTCCCTTCAAGAAAACCAACCACAACAGAGCTTCTCCTAGGAAACAGCCAGCCCCTATCTTCTGCTCTCGTTCTCCTTTATACTGTATTGGCAGTATCCTGCAGGTGGATCCTCTACACCCAGAACCACACCAACTCAGTCCAGCTGAGTGCTGCTGCTCAAGTTGACCACAATAAGTCCACCACAGCAATTATCCATCAAATGCCTACCATAATCCTGACCGAGGGATTAGTCAATGATCAACAGAGCCTGGCCTATGTTCTTGCAGAAACTAACCATGGAGAAACCAAGCACCACTCAGAGAGTTGGAAAATTTGGCTTTATTTATATCAACAGACCCAGGAGAGTTCACACCTCGAGACCCTGGGCCCAAGGCAAAGTGATTTCAGGGTTTTTATAAGATTTTACAACATCTCATTTCACTAGTCCCCTTGCTCCCCTTACAAGGAAAGGATCTGGAAGTTCCTATATGATTGGCTCCTAAACATGCACGGGTACATGGTCTACATTATCGGTGAGGTGCACATAGGTAATGGGTACAGAATGTGAGGGGAGGAGGGCTTGATTACAAAGGCCTGTGACTCGTTACAGGTTGGGTCAGCCATCACCTGCATCACTACCATTTCCAAAGAGCTGGGGAAGGATTTCATGACTCCTTGTCAGAATCTAGAGTCTTGGGTACTGGGGCTTTCCTGGCTCAATGTGAAATTGACATTCTAAGAGAAGGAGACCAAGAAGAGGGAATAGCATAATATAGAAGTTTAATGCATAGTTTAAAGGGGCAAGGAGTACTGTAGAAAAAATGGAGTGGGGAACCAGAAGGGAATTATGGTGGTGGTGAAGAGAAATGCACTGCAATGCTAAGTATGGTGGTCAGGATAGGCCTTAATGAAAAAGCACACCTAGCAAATGACTTGAGCTACATTTGAATATATTTATCTGACGAGAATCCAGTAAAAAGTGAGGATATGGTAGAGGTAACAACAGAGAAAAGTGAGAAAACCTATGGTTTATATACTTTTCAGAGTATTTATCCCATGATCTTACACTTTAATAACCTTCATGTGTTTTATTTACTCTACTATTTTATAAGTTCCTTGACTGTAATAATTGTATTCCACACAACTTTAAATCTCTCTACACTGCAAAGAATGGTTGTCAAAACAATGAGTATCTGAAGGAATATATGTCTAGTGGAAAGAGAATTTTTGTGAATTTCGAAAATCAGTAGAAAAATCAGTGATCAAATTAATAGTTAAATTCATCAGTAAGCAAACTAAAGAATATATATTTAGCTGGGAAAAGAAATTCATGGAAGAATCTTTTTCTGATCATGGCAAGGCAACTGAGATAACATGTTTTGGGATATAATGGGCACAGTTTTCTTAGTGTTGGCACTGCATTTTCAGGAGTTGAGTGAGAAAGCCTTAGTGGTTGAGTTATTCAGGGGTGAATCTAAATTGGAGTATACATTTAATAGGTTGAATAAAGTTAGTTCTTATTTAACTGGTATTGATCATGAGCCAAATATGTACTGGTTATCAAAGATAAATGAGTTAATAGTCTCCGGATTTACATGTTTACATTATAAAGGAGATTTCACTAAACAGAAATTTTTGCTATATTGTGAATGAATTACTGCATTAAGAGCTGTAAAAGAGGCTTGGGGCCAAAGGGGTGTTAGTAATGTGAACCTGAGACCTGAAGAGTAAACATCTTAGGGATGAGAGCAGGAAAGTCAGAACTTCCTACATTCTAGGTGTTATGTATATTCGTTCAATAAATACTCGTCAAGTGCTACTATATTCCTATATTACATGTACCTAACACACAGCATTGCTATTCTTCAGAACAAATCTATGAGTAGGGTATTATCATGCATATTTAACTGAAGAGAAAACCGGAGCTCTGAGAGGTAAGTCATCTTGATCCAGATGACACAGGTTTGAGCTAAGTGTCCGATCTAGACCCGTCCACAATTTTTGCATGAGTCAAGGGTCAAGAAACCTGGTACTAAGATCTCTGCTATTCTGACAAGCTGGGACTATAGACAGAGTCCACCAAAAATATATACACACTTCAGCATTTGCTGTACTGATAAATGTCTGGAAGCCAGTGGCCACCACTTCGCACACCTCTTGTAATAGTAGAGACCAAAGGTAACTTGTATTAATCTCACAATGTCTCAATAAATTTAGTATCAAAATAGTTATACAAGTTTTTATTTTCCTGATGTATACATTTTTTGGCACTCTCTGTATTTGCTGAGAGAAAACAGACTGGCTGGAGATTCAGATACAACTATAGGCAAGGCAGGCTTCCCTGGGCTGAAATCACCAATGAAATCCCAGTTTAATTGTCCCAGTGGAACTAGTCCTCGGTCCCACTGGGCAAAACAAACTTCCCTGCTTTTATTTACTGATTTTATGCCGGGAACATATATTAATCTCTAAAGACATCAGTTTAGCACTGTGAATATGAAAAGGACTTACACATACTCCGAGGGGCTCCATCTGGTGAGAATTCAGACCCTTAAACAGATAAATGGATTCCGATATGATTTAAAAAAAAAAAACCCTTAGAGAAAGAATTCAACTTAGTGGAGGAGGCTTCTAAATTTACCTGAAGGGGTTTTAGAGACTGGACCTTGACCTGCAGACTAGAGTGGGGCAGCAGAATGCTAGGCAGAGGGAGGAAGAAGACCAGAGGCAATCCACCATGTTTTTCAGAATGCTCATTAGCTGAGGAGTATCTGAGCAAGGGTTGCAGGAGAAGGAAAGGGCTGTATCTCCCTTTAAACAGCCCACACAGCAATTGTCTTGACCCTTGACTTTTTATACTACATGGATGTGACAATTTAACTTGATTGTCAATTTGATCGGCTTGTGAGATTAGTACAGTGTACTTTGGGGTGTGTCTGGTGTCATGGTGCTTGACCTCAGGGGCTGTATCTGGTTCCTAGCTGCTTCCTCTCTGGCTCTTCCCCTGCTTTTTGTTTCCCTGATGCCACAGTTGAACAGATTTTCTCTGCCATGCCTTTCCATCAACCACTGGACTGAAACCCCTGAAACCATGAGCTAAAAATAAGCCTATCGTGCTTTAAATTGTGGGAGTCAGGTATTTCTGTCCCAGTGATGGGAAAGCTAATACAATGGACATGTGAAAGGCTCTATGGTCTACTCTCTGGCACTGGCCCTTTAAGACTATTACCAGCATCAAGAGTCAAGCGGAAGGAAAGGTAATGAAGCATCACATCACAGGCACTCAGACTGTAAGGCCACCACAGTGCATTTCCTCTAAAAGTGCATTTGTTGTTGCTTGAAGAAAGCTCTGTAACACTAAATGTAAAAACACTGTCAGCCCACAGATAGTACTTTGAGATATCTTGGATTTGTTTGGTTTTTCTTTTTCATATTTTAGAGATGAGAGACATTAAGAACATGAAGAAATGGAGTTTACTTTACAGCACTAAAGCAAATCTATTTAGAACAAAACCACAGTGACACTTGCCAGGCAAAGATGACAACATAAAATCAACATTCTACCCCCGAAGACCTACATTCACCACACTGACTCCAAAGAACCACCTTCATTAGCATAGACTGTCGCTGGTGAATGCTGATTTATATAAGGCTGAAAAACCTAATTTCTCTGTCTCTGAAAACTGCAAAACCACCTTGGCAGTTGCCTGATTTCCCCAAAAGCTGAAGTTTCACTTGGCACTTGGATCTGAGAAACCTCAAAGCAGGCAATCAGCATGCTGGATACACAACGTGCTTTGCAGGTTTTAACTACCACAGCTTCCACTGGCTAAAGTAGAACATAAGAGCTTTCTGTCAATGGCTTTGACCATTTGAAATCTCCAGGTGGAATTACATAACCTGTTCATGTCTGTTTCTCAATTGAGCAGTAGCCGGAAATATGTAAGTCTCTCATAGGTCTATAAAAATTATAGACTTGTCAGTATGTTGACGATGATGGTGGTGGTGATTGCAATGAACTGAAACAAAAAGAAGATAGGAAGCCTGGTTTGGTCACCAAAATCAGAGAATCCTTATTTATGGACACTGAATTCTGTAACTTTCCTGAAAGAACAAAGATTATTTTTCATCTTTACTCTTTCCAAGCTGCACCAAAAAGCAAAATTTTTTTTTTCAAAATCATCCCAAGGTTAGATGGATGCCAATTAGGTGTCAGTATGTCCCTCATTTAAATCCTCATCTACTACTTGTTTGAGCCAATTTAGACATTCTGCCTCCTGAGAGAATTTTAATAGCTTCTTCTGCACAGGAACTATAGAATATTGATCAGTGAGCCTCAAGCAGAAGACTTTGAGCTTGTGCACATAAATTTAACCTAATGGTGGGCTGAAATTCCAATGGCTGCTCTACAGGAATCCCAGGTCACAGATTTCAACACCCTGTAGGAAGAAGTTGTATAACCATCATCAAACCGGGACTATCTAGAAAACGAGTGAAAGGGAGAACAAGACATTCAGAACTGCAGAGCTGAATGATTAGTCTCTCTTGGTTCCGATTTAAAATGAAATCACCAATTAATTGTAAACATAAGTAATACAGCTTTGCAGTAGTTGGCTAAGTAGAAAAACATTTTATGACATTTTATCACTTTACACCATGCCAAATTCGGGTATGTTTGACATTTTTAAGTTCCTTCTGTAAGTGATGTCATTAAGTTTAAAAAAAAACAATTTAGGAACTTTATTATCAATCAAGTGAGATAGGGATGTGACTATGCAGAGATTAAATAGAAATGGTCACATCCTCATGATTCACATTTATTGTATACTGAAAATAATATATGACAACAAAATTACAAGTAGATGCCATGTGTATAGATATATAAATGTACGCACAAATAGAAAAATATGTAAATGTATTTATGTTTGCAGAAATGATTTATACTTATTTACCTGCTTGGCTTCCCCACCAGGACCAAGCAGGATATGTCAGTGTGTTCAATTCGCTGAATCCCCTTGCTAACTACAAAACTCATTCTGCTTGCTCTAAAACAGACCTTGTGTCTTATGTATCACTTACTAATAACCTCCCATTAAGTGACCTTTCTTCTTTTCTCAACTACACTCAGATAATAGGTCAATTCTAACTACTAAACACTCACGGAATCTGCACCCTTCTCTCCGTCCCTAGTACCAGCGACCTCCCTCAAGTCCATGCGCTCTTTGCTTCAGCCACTGTATGGCCTCCATTTATATTCTTAGGCTCCCATATTGTTTCAGACATGTCTACTGTCCACCCTCCAGCATCTGACCTTGCCACATAAGTGCTCAAGACATTTCTTTCTGGTTCCAGATAAGCCCAGTATCCCTAATACGGTGCACAAGTTCCCCCAGAAACTTCTCTCTGTTTACTTCCAGGGTCGTGTATCATCATTGACCTGGTACTTCAGGAGCCCTTCATCACACATTTCATGACATTTTTGTTTTCCTTCAGCATCTCTGCTGCTGCTGCTGCTCTCTACCTGGAATTCTCTTCTTGCTTTTCCCTCCCCTCTACACTCACTTTTCATGACTCGGCTTAGGTCATACTGTTACACCCCAGACTAGGTTAAATCCTGCTCTATGAGATTTCCACAGAATGCTACACATAGTGCTAATCACAGCATTCACCACATATTATCTTGATAATATTTAAGGGTGAGGCTGGGGACTTAGCTCAGTGGTTAGAGCGCTTGCCTAACAAGCACAAGGCCCTGAGTTTGATCCCTGGCACCAAAAAAAAAAAAAAAAAAAATTAAGGACATGAGGATGTAGCTCAGTGTTAAAGCATTTGCTTAGCATATTCAAGGACGTGGGTTAGATCTCACAAATTGAATTACATCCACTCTAATTTGAACTACCTTAGTATGAATGCAAAGGTAGTCTTATTTATTTACTAGTGTGAGTGTTTCCAGTATATAGGGCATAAAAGATATATATACATATATATATATACATATATACATATGGTTTGCTAAATGAATGAGTGAATAAATCAAGGAATAAATATCTTTGCGTAGAACAATTTATACTGAAAAGCAACTATGAGCAAGGTAGAAAAAAATGCCACTGCTAAAAACTCAGGAATAGGAGCCCCAGATAAGTCACAGGAGACAGGCCCAGAGGGTCTCACAGTTAGAGACAGTCACCACGAGACCACAGTGACGGCTCCAATGCTGGAAGGTGCAGACCCCACTCGAAGGTGTGCGTGGTGAGAAGATGGCGCTTGCAGAGTAACACAAGGCTCTGTGATACATGGTCAATGTGAATTGTCCCTACAGCTCTTCAACACATTAGTAAAGGAGCCAAACTTACATGTGTTACATGATCTTGAATTTCAAGCGAAGACAGCTCAATTCTTATATAGGCTTGATGCGAGCAGAAGGTAAAGCATGTGATGGACACAGAGGCCTGGAGGCTGAGAGGAAGATAAGGGTGTAGGGTGCGGTCCTGGCATGGATGTCACAACAAAAGTTAAACAAATCTCTAAGGGTCCAAAGAACACTGGTGCACAGAAATGTGGGAGCGGAGAATGACATAGGAAGGCAGAAGACGGATACACTCGCATTTTAATGGCACATCTGGAAATGATTTTGATCTGCTTTGCATTTATAAATTTTTTATATATATATATATATATTTTTTTTTTTTTAATGTGACAGTGCTAAAGAAAGAATAAGGCCAAGAGAATCTAATCCCTTACACAACTTGGAATTATGCAGAAAACAGAACTGTCCCTGATGCTGAAACATTAGGTAGAAATATCACCTGGGATTCATCAGGAAAACATTCCAAACAATGAGCAATGACTTCGCCATAATGTTTCATCACTATGGTATGATAGTCAGAGTAAGAAGGGTATTTTGGAACAAGAAGTTTTAGAAAAATCACCTAAAAACCTGGCTCTTGGCCATAAGTACACATGGATATGATCTATAAATCACAAAGAACTATTTCATATCACATTTATATCAACAATTGCGTATCTGTCATCTGCCTATGGCAGGACTATCAATAAACAAAACATCTTATTTTTCAAGAAACTTCATTGTTCACATTCTCTTGCTCTTCAGACAATAATGAACACACGGCTGGCATCATCCTCTGTGAAGGAAGTACCTCCCACTTCAAATAACTCAGCAAAAGCACAGAGGAGACAGGCAGGAGTACACGGCATTACCAGCAGACAATCACTCAGAGCAGTACGGCGGGTGTGCTCCAGGAGGACTTTTCCCTTTGCACATTGACGCGATCTCCCGTGTTTCCTTTCTCTTCATCGACTTCTCAGTGGAATGTTTCCTCTTTGCACCCTTTGGGTTCAGTTGTTCAGCCGGTTACAGTTAGTTAGATTAGTAACCGGTTGAACAACTGTAACTAAAGAGTACAGATTGAAGTGCTGAGGTGTACCAGAGAGGTTTGCTAGTGATGCTCACAGGGCTGTCTGTCCTCTTCAGTGTTTACGTGAATGACTTGCAACACGGCATGCGCTTTTAAGAAAACTTAATTAAACACCCATTCAGCATTTGGTATTTGCCTGTTACTATGGCAGGGACTGAAGATACCAAGAAAACATTAGTTATGTGTCCCTGACACCAAGCTGGGAAGAAAGAGGAAGAGAGAGGGAGGGAGGAGAAGGAGAAAGAGAAACAGGGACAGGCTATTTTACACAACAGGAAATTTAACACACGGTCTCTGGGTTGAAAAATTTCAGTGGAGAAAAATATTCCAAGGAATATGAGATAAATAACCTTCACAATTTACAAATTTCCGATTAGAATGAATATTCAATGATCGTTCACACTATGGAGCATCAAACTCACACGGTATTATATAGGCGACATATTAACGAGTGTGGTTATTTAGAAAGACAAACAAGCGAACACAGAAGCTCTAGTTCACTAAACTGAGACAAAGGGTCTCATCTTCCCAAGGGCACTACTTGATAGTACTTTGGAGATTTTGGAAAACTCATTCTTTCAAGCTGGGAGACTACTTGTCTCCGTAATTACTCACTTCCCTAAGTACTTAATATTGCTTTCACAGACAGACTTCCGCATCGGGACACCCTTTGCTTATTTATTGTTTGAAATTTGAGGGGTTTTTTTCCCAATTGTCTAGCACTGGAGAATGGAAAAGTTGCCAGCATTGTGCTTGAAATTGGATAAAAATTGTGAACAGCAGTTATTCTCAGAGAATATACTTATTCATTGGTCTGCTTGGCTGCAACTCATAAATCCCATGAAATTAACTCATGGGTATTTTCTGCTCTTCAAGGACCTGAATTCCGCCCCCTCCCAATTTTAGTATGAGTGAACAATGAATATTTACAAAGCGGTGTGTGTCTGTGTGGTATCCAGTGAGATCCAACTTTGGATTTACGTGACATCTCACACATTTTAGCCTAACAGTCCAAACATGAAAGGATTATAATCCAATTCACATACAGAATGGAAAAAGGGATAATGATTCTTCAAAATATTTTATTTGAAATACATGTGTCTTCCTATCAGACTTATTTTCGTTTTCTAAAACTGTAAAACCAAATACTCCAACTGCAGACATTAGTCAAAGCTGTTTAAAACTAGGCTTTCTTTATTTACAACAGGCAGTTCTTAAAAGACAACTATCAAGAATAAACACAAAAAGAGATGAGAACTTTTCCATTTCTAGCAATTTGCCAGAATAAACTGGCTGTATATTGAACACAGCTGTTTCTGTGAGAGATTTTTTTTTTTCTCTTTCTTTTCTGGAATTTAATATCAACTGCGCTCTGTGGGTGCTCTGTGCATGAATACAAGTCAATGGAAGATGGTTCTGATCTTGATAAGAAGAGAGGCCAGAAACGATTGCCCCATATGTCTTTCCTTTGCTTAATAACCAAACTGCTGTCCAGACCCTCTTGAGTAAAGTGTCCGTCGTTTGTCATGTCAGTTACCTAGAAATGAAACGTTCTCAAACTTTTCTTGCCATATTCCTCAACCCCAGGAAGATGCAGACCCAGCAGGGAGGCAGTTCTAAGGCTAAAATGAGAAATAAGGTGGTGAGCCTCACATGCAAACACAAGAAAGAGCCTTTTATTCCCTCCACTTCTCACTTTCCATCCACCATTGAAAGTTATTTCTTGCTGAATTGCATTCGCTAATAAGAGAAACCAGGACAATCTCCCCCAGGCTATGCATGGTACATATATATTCCTGTACACTTTGTTTTCTGTTTAATAACTATACTAATAAATCTAGGTGCTTTTGGCAACTTATTTAATATATTAAGAATTTGCCTGCTAATTTGCCTCAGAGCCCATTTGGTTTACTAATATTAATAGCGATATTTTCCTAGCCACTTAAGTGTGCAGGAGGAATTGTCCACAGAGCTCTAGACACTTTAAAGTCTTTATTCTTCCCGACAGTTTAATGGGATCATAACCGACGTAGTGATCCAGTGATTACTTATATCTCACTTTGAACTCTACTTAGTTTTATGGGATCAGCTAGGCAAAGTGGCAAGTTATGGCTTGATGTTAAAAGCAGTATTCTGGGGTTGGTCTATACTAGAATACTAGGTGGGAGAAGTAAGACAAGTTACAAAATAAAGAGGGTCAGACTAACCAAGCTCATAATTATGGAGATTATTCAGATATACAAATTGCTCGATCCATCTGTCTCTCATCCTGTTGCTTGACCTCTTCCAGAGTTAGCTGATGTCTGTAAAGCAGCATTAGAGCATTAGGAGCAGAGGATTTAGCTCAGTGCTTAGAGTGCTCACCTCACAAGCACAAGGGCCTGAGTTTGATCCCCAGCACCAAAAAAAAAAAAAAAAAGGATTACTGAAAGAGGAACTGTGATAACCCACATACACCATTCCCTTGAAGGGCAGCCGGAATGGCCATCAGGTTCCATTTTCTTGGTTGAGAATGACACCCTCCACTGGCGCTAATCGCCTCACAGACGCTCTTTTCTATTCATTTGCCTCCAGCTTTCCAGAGTCAGGGCAAGGTGTGGACAGTGAAGATTTTGAGGTCATCTGTCTCCCTGGTTTGGGCGTTTCAGCTCAGGAAGTGACCCACGAGGAGATTTTCTGCCCCCAGGGTAAGGTTAACCCACCTCAAACACTCTGCTGAGTGACACAATGAAGCTGAAAAATTAAATGCTGGGATATACTTAAAGAGAATTCTGGCATCCTGTGCCCATGCTGTGGTTTCCAGGCCTAAGAACTAGAAGTAACTCTCCACTAGGCAAAAATAAGAACATTGTTCTACTCAACATGAATTTTTCTCCCATTGTGGTTTACAAAAGTTTTAGGCAGTTTACCTTTTTGCTTACACGGTTTAGGAAGAAGTGAATTCTACAATATTTCATTTGCCTCCTGGACATGACTCATCTTTGTATAGGTATTTTCAGCAAGATAGAGCTACTGGTGAGGCGGGAAGCGCACAAAACTGATCCTAAGTAAACAGTTTTTTTGTGGCTCTCATTCCTTAGACACATAGACACTTGACAAAACAATGATTTTTAAATATTATGAAGTAGTTCTCCCAAAAGCTAAAGAAGAGCAATTATAATCAGCGATGCTAAACTGTTTTTTATCGTGAACAGCATAAAAAGTTGCATTCACCACAAGGAGAAACTTCAAATGAAACAAATAAAACAAATATGGCATACGGTAACGTTTCACAGCAGAACGTCAGCAAGGTAGGAGGAACTTAATGGCTAAAGTAAAACCTCAGCTCTGTTGGAGAATTTTTTAGACTCCTTGATAGGATAGTTTTTGTCATGCTCAGTAAGTAACATCATGACATTAAAATCTGTACATCTCGTTAGCTACACGTGAGAGTGAGGCATCAATATCTTCAGATAAAAAATGTCCTCACTTATGTTCAGAGACCATAAATGATAAATAATGGATTAGCTGAGCATTTCCTTGTGAATTAGTTATTTAATTCAACAAACATTTATGGAGTCACTCTTGAGTTAGACATGGAAGGGAAACAAAGTGTAGAAGATGCAACCCAGGCCTTAGGGAGTTCCCGGTATGTTCAAACCCGGCCACGACATGGGCACTTCCAGCTGCTGGTCTAATTGCAGAATTTAGCAGCTCTGAGTCCTCAGTTCAATGAAGCCTGAAGTCAGTTTTTGAGACAAGATTTTGTGTACTGGAATAGAGCCACTCTCATTGGTTTGCGTATTGCTTACGGCTTCTTTTTGTTATGATGCAGATTTCAGTAGCTGGGACAGAATCTTTATGATCCCCAAGGCTTGAAATAGTCACTAATTTGGCCTTCTACAAAAATGTTGACTCTAAGGTCTCATGAACAAGAACATTTGTTAGTTTAAATTAGACACACTATTTTAAAATGGGAGTTGCAGCATGCTTACGATTATTCAGCCTGAGATCTTAGTTAAAAAAAAAAAAAGAAAATTTTGGGCATTTAAGCAACAGGATTGTAAATTACAATATATTAATACAGTGGAACACTATGAACAAAGGTGCTTTATATATACTGATATAAAAGGATACCTAGAATTTATATGTGAAAGAAAAAAACAAGGTACTTACAGAATTCTTATCTACATATAAAAAATTTATCTACACATGCCTTTATATTCATTTTCTAATTTTATTGAGAGAATTACATTTAAAAATGGTGCAGTCTTCTTCCTAAAGAGATTATCACTATTTTTCTTTGTGCCACTAGAAATTTGTATCATCTGGTTATGTTCCCTAAAACATATCCTACAGGATTTCTGCACAGTATAGTACATGTATGTGCACACGAGTATGCTCATGTATGTATATGAGACAGAAACTCAGACACAGGTTTATTCTCCATTTAGGGAGACTTTTTGAGATGGAAGTGTGTTAATACGGAGCACAATCTCCAAACATAGCTATTGAAAAGACAATCGAGATTGCTATCTTGTGTTGCACTTAAAATATTTTGAGTTATGAATGTTAAAAATCATTTTCATAGGCAATTAAATGACATTTAAACAGTGTCGGTTGATTCAAAAAGTGTATTTTTATTACTGATGTACAGGAATACAGAAATCAAAAAGATGTTCTGAATCTGGGTTTCCAATTGGATCTGGTGTCCTGTCACCATTAATGGGATCTGTCGCCAAATTCTGCAGCTATTTCTGGCTTGTCAGCCTACCATGGATTTTCCACGTGAGACACTTAGGACACTCTGTAGAGGACAAAAACCTGGAGTCTGCAGAACTTGGAAAAAAGGCCGGATGACAGTTTGTGCCTCCTTGATAGGGGAAGCTCACAGGTAACCAGAATAAGCCCCAAATGTGCTTTCCTTATTATCAGATGTATGATGACTGAGTGGTGGCAGAAGAGACTTATGTAACTTACCCTCTTCTGATTAACATAGGCTACAATATTCACCAGAAAAAAATCGATAACTATGAAGGGTCCAGATGGCTACGTCCATTTACAATGACTAATTTAAAAATAAATGACTAATCTCGATAAAAGAAATTTTACCTACGCTTCCATGAATGAATGCTCCAGTTACTTCTCCTTAGGGCATGGAAAGAAACCCCGAGCAACATCACACGCACAGCCTGCAAAGTTTTCACTTTTTTATCCAGAGCTTTTTTTTTTAAATATCAAGGATATGCCCGCCTTATTCCCAAATTATCTCAGCAACAGAAATGATAAATCATAGCTCGTTTTGAGAAGCTGGGAATTTCACGGCAGAAGTCTAACATTTTAGACATGAAAGATGCTTCAGAGAGCACCTATTTGCCCTGTCCTCCCCACAGAGCACTTTTACAGGAGGAAAATGAAAATCTGGACTTCAAAGAACTTGCCCACAATGACCCAGCTCGAGATCGAACTAGGATCAGTACCCTTCACGCCTAACCTTCTTGCCTACAGACCTGGAAAAGAAATTCACATGGAGAAAAGGAGGAGAAATGTTTAATACTTCCAGCTACGCGCAGAATTCCTAAGAATTCTTCTACAAATGAGAAATCCAAACTCCTCAAAAGAATGGACATCCTTCACAGTAACATGACTTCTGAAGTTACTTCACAGCTTCAAACCAGCTAACACATTGCTGGGTGGTTTTACAAAAATAGTTTTCTGAAAAGTGAACCTTCCAAGGAAGAAATCTGATTGGAAAAAGAAAAACGGCCAGCGGCGCCAAGAGCCTGCTACCCCGCCGAGGAGGCTCCGGACAGCAAGACACACGGCAGGGAGCGGCGAGAGGAAGGAACAGATGAAGCGGCTCTTCAGGCACAAACTCGGGCTCTTGTGGAAAAACCTGCGAGGCGCTGAGGAGAAACATTAGTCCACAAGCAGCCTGGGCGGGGGCTCAAGTGCTCTGGCCTCTCCTCCCAGTGTAAATAGTGCAAGTTCCTCTCCTCCTTCTTCCAGGGGAGGAGGAGGGCCCGGGCAAGAGAGGACCTGAAGCAGCTGTGCTGGCACATCACAAGGTTAGCGTGGGGCCCAGCACTGAGTTTCCAAAGGAAAGCAAGTATAAGCACAAGCAGAAGGACAGCACAAACTCCAAGCCTCAGTTACTCTAGTCGGAGCGCAGTGGGAGACCACCTCAGGGGAATGTGGGGGGGCGGGGTCTCCATCGGCAGCTGGTTCTCTGATTACCTTCTGCAGACACAGGGTGGTAAGTGCTTAGGGATGATTACAGAAAGAAAAGATCCTCTTGCTTTCCTTAGAGCTTCTGTTTCTGGATGAGACGGGGTAAATACGCAATGTGGATATGGCACAGGGATATAAACAATTCCAAAAGAACAGAGCTGTGCTGGCTAGCACCCAGGAGAGTGGGACGCATTCAGCTCAGGGCCTTGAGTCAGAGGTAACACAAGGATGGTTGCATAGAAAAGTCAAATTGTCAGCTAAGTTTTACACATGGCAGGGCTTAGCTGCAAAGCACAGAAAATTTTCACCTACAGTATTATGGAAGGCAGGAAAGAAAGAAACCTTTCACTTAAAACATGACCGGGTCTAGGAGCGTAGCTCAGCAGTAGACTACCAAGACAGAATGCCCAAGGACCTGGGGTCAATCCCTAGCACTGTAAAAATTATAACATGTGATGAAAGAACTAACCGATGCTTCTGAAGCCTACATATATGTAGATAATTCACTTCTCACTAAAAATGAAATGTGGGGATTCATGCAAATGACAAAACTCTAGTATATTCTGCAAATCGATAGAGCGAGAATGTCTATGACACCATAATCCCTTGAGGTCTCATTTCAAAAATAATTATCCTGTTCTCATCACGGGGAAAAGAGACAGCTGATCTAAAGCACCAAAAGATAATATTTAAGTTTATGTAAATATTAAAAATGAAGTAACAGGATACAGTGTGGTATTATATAATTTTTGAACTTTTATAGTAAAACCAGTAAGGGTCAAGCCCCGATTAACTTTTGGGAGGAAAGATATTCCACTTGTAGAGTTATGATGCTGTTTTGAGATGAAATAAAATTTTCATCAATATTCATATTCTATTCTGATATTTAAAAGTGGCATATCCTATATTCGATCACATCGTAAAGCGACAGGCTCACCCGTAGCCACCACCTGCGCAGCATTGACTGCCCCTGGCCTAGGTTGGAACTTCATATGGTTTTACAACTGATACTAATACACTAACAAGGTACTACAATCCCAGGTGCATATTACAGGGAGACACAGGAAAATTTAGAGAGTCTTCTCTTGCTTGCAGCTAGTAAGGGACAAGCACTCCAAACCATATTAACCAACTTCATACCTCCTCTCTCAGAGTTCTTGAGCATCTTCTCAAATAAGAATTATAGAGGAAGAGATACAACTTCCATCTGTCATGTTTCTACTGTAAGTACGGAAATGCCTCTTACTGAGCATTTTCTATTAGCGCCTTAGCAATTTTAATAGGTCCTAAGAGAATTCTTGTAACTACATTTGGAAAGTTTTCTGCACTCGGGCACTTTATACTCCCAGGAAATTTTTGTTGATAAGAAATCTATTCTGTCCCAAAAACTCTCAGAATTGCCCTTATTATCACCCCCTAGATCTCTGTGCCTTGCAGATATATCTTCCTTTAAAAACCAAGCAACTTCTATGCCCATTCATTTATTTAATCAGGCTGTAAATTACACTCTTCTCTTGCATAATCTCTCAGGCCTTTCATCACACTGCTGCTCTCTCCACTCCCTTCAAATTGTTTGCATATTTTTTCCCTTAGGATTGGGTTGTTGTGTTTGAGGCTTTGTCTAAAAGCTGGTTGGGACTCACAAGCAAAATGGGAGTGTTAATCATTTGCTACAACTTGCCTATACCTGTCCAGCTTTTATCTAATATGAGCTCTGTTCTTATACCTTCATTGTGATCAGTCCTGAATTAGTCCAGGGATGGTTCATTGATAGCATATTATTAATACACTATCCACCTTCTTTCTTTGGTATATTATGAGTATATTACTACTTGCTGCTATTTCAAACTGGAAAAATGATGAAGGGTAATGCCTTTAAATCTTATGCAGTGTTGAAGTTTTATTTAGCAATACTCATGAAATTTTCTCTGGTAAGGAAGGGGAAAGAGCAAATGACATTTATGATTATTTGCGTATTTTACTTATCCACGCACTCTTTCATTAGCTCTCAAATTTAGTGCAATTTACTTTGCCAATTACATTATCAAAATCAAGGACATTTCCTTCAGGCCTTTTCAAAATTTTCCCCAGTGGCTACAAATTTGACTTCTGATGCTCGGGCCAGCTTTGACATTTAGAGAAAATAAAAATTGATTTTTCTACTTATTTTAGGCTGCCAACTGGTATCAAATGGCTAAAATAATATCAAACTAAGTCGTCATTGGACAAGCCATAAGAAAAGAACAATAATTCCTCATTAGTCCCAGCTCTACCTCTTGCCACCATATTCGTTCCTTTTCTATAATCCTATAATTTTTTCTGATTTTGCAATCTAAATGATCTCATTCTCTCTCCATCTCTATTTACCACATCAGTGATCGCATTAATACAGATATAGAAATAAACTTTCTAACTATGTTTTATAAATAAAATTTTTATAAAAATTCAATGTTATTTATATTTCTCATTAAAACTCCACCATTGTTGCTAAGGATATATATCAGGGTTATCGGCCTACGGAATACATCCTGTATAAAAAAATACTAACACATTTTCTATCCGACAAGCTTCAAGCTATTTTAAAAACTACAATAGCATTTGATAGATGTGTCACATAATGGTTAGTGAAACTAACTCTCAGAGTACAGTCCATGCGATTAATTTCACAATGACTAAAATTAGAAGACAGAGGCTCTAAGCAAGGACCTACGATTTATATTCCAAATACATATAATAAAATTTGTGCACAAGAATACCACATAGTTACAATTATTGTAGATAAAGAATCAAAGATGACAATGTTTGAGGTTTTGACTGAGTTTAGTATTAATATTTTACTATAACAGTAGGATATTTGATATTTAAAGTTATCATCTATAAATTTAAATCACACAGTGTCTGGCACAGACACTGCTATTCTGTGGTTACCACACATGTTACATATGCTTGTGTTTTAGGAATTTGATAGTATTAAAACAAAGTTATATCACAATGTTCAAATTGGATGCAAGAACTTAGAAAAAAGAACAAATGGTTATTGAGCATTTGGGAAGATAGGAAACTTCACTAGTACAGTATATTTAGGAAGAACCCAACACGTAGGTACATTCTAAAAAATCTGACAAAATCAAGTCTTACAACAACATGACAAATGAGCATCTCTCACAAATGGCACAAATTGTCAGAGAGGAAACCCAGATGGCCATTTTGGAGAGTGACTACATAGAAAAGTTGATAATCCTATTTATTTTAACATCGAGTAATTCCATTTCTAGTCAAGTATAGTACCTCAAGAAACTCTCTCGGTGTGCACCCATAAAACTGATAAGGGTGTTCAGGGCAGTATTCAGTCATTCATCTTTTAATTGCACAAATTGTAAGGTCACAGTTCTGTTATCTGGACCTTCTGATATCTGGATATCTCTGGGAGCAAAACAGAAATTCTCCTTGCCATACAGCTGACCAAAAAGTTCAAAATCACCTGAATAACTCTCCTGAGAAAAAAGTAATATGCTATCTGTGTTAGTCAGGTTTTCTCTTGTTGCTGCGACAAAATACTAGACACCCAAAGTTAGGGGAAGAAAGGTTTATTTGGCTCACAGTTTGTAGAGGTTTCAGTCCACAGTCAGCTGGGTCCGAGGCAGGGTGGCACGGCAGACAGGCAGAAGGCAGCCAGATAACCAAGAAATGCAAGCAAGGGGACTAACCAGCTTCTTCCTGTATTTTATATTTTATCCAGGATACCTGGCTTTAGGGTGGGCAGCACTCCCACCCTTAATCCTAATACCCTTAATCCTAGTGTCACATCCTTGATCCCAGCAGAACATGCCAAACCAATCAGTGGACTGATTTACTAATCACACACTCTAGATCCAGCTACCTCTTACCACATGAGGCTTTGGGGGGACATCGAGACACAAACCATAACACTATCATACAATAGAGCAACAACAACAAAAACTACTGAATGAAAATATCATGCTGCAGAAAATTACTAGCATGATATGTGATTTACGTACAATTTAGAATATAAAAAGCGTAATATTTTGGATATCTGTGTATGTGTAAAATCAATATAATAGAATAGGGAGTTTGTACTCTACTCACATGGTAGAAGTTGAATGTATTTGAGAAATGCAATTAAAACAAGAAATAGAGGAATTCAATTTAACTCTAATTTTAAAAGAATAAATCAAATCTGATAAAATAAAATTTTATTCTAGTTGGTTTGCAATGTGTACTTCCATTAACCTTTGAATTTTATTATTTTTTAAAACTGCCTATTACATGCATAAAATCATTTCCCTTTTTGATAATTGTATATTTTATAAATGCCTAAAAGAAAAATTTGTAGAAACATTGGTTCTACTAACAACATGACCTAATTAGTTTATTACGGGGTGATTGAAATCCTACAGGATAAACAGAGCATAATAAACCAACATAAGATGACTCTATGACACTTAAACAATTATTATGATCAAATCAACTCAGAAATTATTAATATCTCATGGTATTCTTCTTTCCTTTCTTTCTGTTTTGAACATAGCACTTTTCAAAGAAGATACACAGTCAGATAGGAACTGATTTTAAAAAGGCATAGCCAGAAAGACTCTTCAGATGTTTGCCAAGCATGGTTGAATGCTTTGTTAGCACTCAGCATCCGCAGAAATAGAAGAACATCATGTTAAAGGTTCAGTCTCGGCCCTTCCTGTGAGTTTACAAATTAGCCTAGTGAACCACAACTAGATCTATTTACCAAGGTTATGTAATAATACCCACATTATAACAAACTCCTAGAAAACCTACATGGATTATACTTAACAGGTTATATGACCATAGGAAAAAAAAAACTTAAAGTTTTGTGCCTCGGTTCCCTTGTCTGTAAATTGTAAACGTTAATAATAATACCTAGCTAAAAGTGTTTGCTCTTCTTTGCTATACCAGCGCTTACACTGTACATTCTATGTGGTATTCATTAACATAAAATTAGTGTAAACTGTTCTAAAAACCATTTTCAGGGTGTTTAGATTACATCCATTCTATTTGTCTCCATTTGTCTTTTAACAATTCCAATTTAACATATTTTAAGTTTTTTTCTTTGAATTCTATCACAGCATATTCTGTATTCTATAAAGAATATCAGAATCAACTTGCATCCAGATTTTTATGACACCTTAGAATAAATCTTATGAGGACTTAAAATGTAAATATTTCAATGTTTTTAACATACATTAAAATAGAGGGAAATTACTTGACTTGGCAATTGTCAACTCATCATCTTTTATACAAAATACACCCTAAAAATAATAAGTTATTCAAACACAATGCAACTTTTAGTGTACCTCATGAGCATACATCAGAAACCACATAAAATCACACTGATTTTGGACTCGGTTTTGTATCCGTTTCCTGGAAGACCCATGGATGCAAGCGTAAGCGTGTTACTACTAGGCACTGCTAAAAGATCCAGCACAGGAAGAGAGGGTGAGGAAAACCCTATTTTTCTTAAGAGAGGAAACCTTTTCGTCTTGTTTTTCATTAAGCTCATCGGCAACCACAAATGATGCATGTCATACAGTAAGCTAGAGGGAAATTCTTTTCTTTCCTTCTCTTCCAGCATCGTCACGTTCATTGATCCCAATTTTCCTCATTTTGCTGACTTCTTCGCTTCAAACCTGCATCTGCCTCGTGACCATAAAGCACATCGCGGGCCTTCACCTGGAGAAAGCACCCCGACTCCTGGTGCGGGGCGTGCAGTGATTCCTAGTCTCACATGAAAGCATCTCCCCTCTTCAGGGCCTGACTTGTAACTTCAGTAAAGAGCTGAACCACTGGAGGCCCCCACGTAAATCAACATCTCATGTTATGCCTCATTGTCACTCTGCTGTTATTTCTTCTATCATTTGTTTGTAAAGAATATAAACACTGAATTCCTCACACAAGATAAAGACATAGTCAAAGCTGTAGAATGACATTAAATATCTCTGAAGTAATAAAAATAAATGTAACCTTTTGGAAAAATGAAGTGTTTAAATAAAATATTAATGAGCATAATAGGAATCTATGAAAAATCAATAGGGCAGATATTTGCCTTCCAAAATTATATAAATTGAGGACAGTTCTTTAACTGTGTGCTGACTTTTTTTTTATGGTATTGAAGGTGTTTGATAGTTACAGTGATTAGAAATATTTTAGTTTGTTCCCACTCCAGCCAGCACTAATAATTCCTTGACAAAAGTAACAATAACAAGAGCAGTGACAAAGGCCGGTTAGGTAGCAATGAACTTTAAAACAGCATACTATCCTCATGGCCTTCAGAACATGGACACATTCAGTCCTCCCCCACCCCTGCTTTCACTATCTGCATATTCCAGTTGAGAAAACTTAGAAAAATTCTCAGCTATTGTTTCTAAATCATCAGGTCTCAAGAAAATCTTATTGCCACATTGTATAAAAAACAAAATGAAAGCAAACTTGTTGCGGATGCCCACACCTGACTCCATTCAGCACAACTGATTTAGAGTACAGAGCCGACAACCTAATGTCACAACCTCCATCCCCAAGTGGTCTTGGGACTAAGCTTGGAAAATATGGCTCTGGCTTACATCATTCCCAATAATATTCTCATTCTGCCTTCAGTGCCTCTCTGGCGATGTTTGATTCACTGTTTTCACATTACTGGAGACTCCATTTCCTTCCATTACTGAGTAATAATATTTATTCTGATCTCGGCAAACTTACTTCCCTACTCTGTCTCTGTCTTAGTTAGCTTTCCTAGAGTCAATGGTTTGTAAGAGAGCAGATTTAATACAGGACATTTATAATTGACAACATTCACACACAAGGCAAGTGCAGGAAGGGTGCGAATGTCTATCTAGGCACTGGAGACCCGAAAGATCCAATCAGGGGCTGGGAGCCCACAGCACGGTCCCATGTACATCTGTGTCTGCAGATGGTGGCTGAAGAAATCTTTACTGGAACCAGGATATGATGCTCTCAGCAGAGATGAAGAGCTCCCCGAAGCAACAGCAGCCATCCTCAACGACAGCAAGACCCCGAGCTCTTTCCTCCACAAGAACAGCCGAGTTCCTCTCAGGAGAACCAGCCG
>PVJO010016513.1:0-41780 GCA_004026905.1 Hystrix cristata
TCTCCAGTGAAATAACAATATGCCCATATCCAACATAAATTATTCACTGCATGCTTTTCAAATGTGTGACGATCTTAGTGCAGGGAACAGGATATTAAAAAGTAGGCAAAGGAAAATAAATGTACTCAAGTTTGATACTCAAGTTTGACTAAATAAATTTTCTCAAGTCATCAGCGATGTCTATGGTACCCCTCAACTAGCATTAATTTTTATGTAGATAACCAACTTTTCATCCAAGCATTAGATAAGTATTTAGATAAAATCTCATCAGTTTGATGAGACAATTCTCCTTTAAAAAAAATTCCATACACCTTTATTTCGCCCTCACACTATCAAAACACCCAATATATACAGTGGCACCTTGATTCACAAACTTAATTTGTTCCACGATTCTGGGGAAGATGGCCACCTTTGTGTTCATGTGGGGAAGACGGCCATAGCTGTGTTCATCACCCAAGATGAAGTTCATGACCAGAAGCAAAATTTTGCTGAACACCTCTGTTGGTGAACCAAATGTTCCTGGACAGAAGCATTCCTGAACTGAGCTATTACTGTATATGTTTGTTGATAAATATACTTCAGTACATTTCTGCCATTCCTCATCATTACTGTCATGAATACTTAATTCTTTGAGATTGAATCTTAACAGTTCTGGGTGCCGGGGAATCCTGGAGCAAGACACTGGCATTCGGTGTCCAGTGGGGGGACTTTTTGCTGTGTCCTCCCGTGACAGAAGGACAGAAAGACAAAAAAGAGCGCACAAGTCCCTCCGGCTCTTTCAGAAGGTCACTAATTCTATTCATGGACACAGTGCTTTGTGATTTAATCACCTCCTGAAGGTGCCACTTCTTAATACCATCACATTGGGTCTTCGGTTCCAACACAGGAATTTGAGGAAGACACATCCATTCAAACCCTGACAGACCCTCAGAACAAAACAGAAAGGAAATAAACCAAACCAAGAATTTATCTGACTTATGAGCCACAGGTAGTTTATTTCATGAGTGTTTTATAATACAGTTAAAGAGAGATAGGAGATAAGGTGTGGCTTAGGCTGGCTGGGAAGAGAGGCATGGTGGGTTCCTGAGATCTACACAGTACCACCTCTCAAGACCCCATATGTAGAACTTCTCACATGCTCCCATGAGATGTGGGGAGCAAAAGGAGAGGGGATACCCCCAGGAGCCCACCGTGGTGACTCTTCCCAGGAGTTACTCTGCGTCTCCCAAACCCAGTGTACAGTTTTATTTTTGCTTTCTTTCTCTTTTGTTCAGTCTGAGTCCATTTCTCAGGGCCAGTTTCTCTACCCATTTATTACTCGCTTTTCAGATAAATGTTTAGCAACATTTTTGGCTTGTTCAATTTTTTGTTCAATAGAGGAAGGACCTGGAATATGTTTAATTGGCAAGCCACTTCTAAAGGAATTACCCAACAACAAAAGTATCAGTACTAAAGCTTCCATGATCTGAAGTCCCCTGGAGTAAGGCCACTGTTAGCCTAAGAAATAGAATACACTCCAAGAATTGAGCTGAATTTCTGCCTGAATTAACTATAATTTTCAAAGAAGCTGAGCAACTCTGATATAATTTTATTGTCTACAAAACTTTAGGGTGTTTTCGTATACTAGAACACTATACACTTAGCATTATGAAACAACATCATGCCTTTAACTATTTTACGGGTTGAATAGTTGATGATCATTGAAAATTATAGCTGTCACTTTGCACTGTGACAATAAAAGCTAATTATTATTTAAACTCTTTTAAAAGACTAAAAGCAGACTGATTTGTTTAAAAGCAAAACAGAAAACATGCTACATCTTTTGTTCTGCACACTCAGTAGTTTAATGAAAAGTCAGAGCTGTGTACCTTCACACCTGTCACTCTAAACACACTTGGGTAAGAAGTTAAATTACTCCTCATTATCGAGTTTCTATGGAAATGTTTTTGTATTTAAAAACATAAGAAAACCTTGAAATAGCTTCTCTTCTATAGTTTGGTCATTTTCCTGATTCCACAAACAGAAACAAATACAATGTGACTAGTTAATTCCCAGCTGCATAAAGATTTAAATCCATGTCTGAAAACTGGACAATCAAATTAGGTAGTAGCGCAGTAGCCAGAAATAAACCCAATATCTAAACGCAGTTTATTCAACATTATTAACCCAAATAAAATTTACACCTATGGTCCCCTGCATTAAAAATAATTTCTCCCACATCATATAGCAGTATTTTGCTATGCCAATCAAATTAAACCACCAGAAATGTATGGAAAGAAATCAATTGTATAACAAAACTTTGAAAAGTATGGTATTTATCATGTTCAAGACAGGTTCATTCCAGTTCTAAATAAACTTTCTTCTTCCAAGTAGGGGCCGTTTTTTCAATGCTTTGCTTTGCTTTTTGTTTTGCTTTGCTGGAAAGGGACTCAACACAAACATTCTGTCAAACCAGCCATAAAAATCCTTTTTGTCCAACCCTACATGAATTAAAAAGAGAAAAACCAAGACTCACCCCCACCCCCCACACACACAATCTTACTAGCCTCAAATAAATTTAACCATATTGATTTTAGGCAAAAGTGGGACTAAAATCCTATGCCAAGAATGAGAGTCAGAAAATTATAGTGAGAAATGTTTATAGAAAAAGCTCTGTCCCCTGGTTGCCCAGTGAACAGCTTCAGGGACTAATTGCAAAATCACCTCAGCAAATCTCCTTGATGAAAGGGAGGGAAGCCATTTTTAATGGCCTTCAGAGTCCTAAACTCCACATCACTCTACAGCTGAGAACTGATAGCCTCAGAAAGAACCTTAGTCTGAACAATAAGTACATCATCCACACTACCTGAATCAGATTCCTAAATTAGCAGCCTCTCCAGTCACCATTAACTCACATTTGAGAGACATAGTCAGGATCAGTCTTCCAAATCATGTACCACAATAGCCTCATCTGCAAGTTATGAGCTTGTGAACAATACAGATGAGACAAAAAGGAACAATGTCTGTGATAAAGTGCACACAGAGTGAATGAGAGGAAAAGAAATGCATGGAGTATACATTTAAGGGCAAAAAGAGAACTTACTGGTTACCTAGTCTGGTCTTGCCATGTGGAAGGAAAAGTACAGAATGCAGAAACAGCCCCGGTGGCAAAGAAGAAAAGTATGTACCATGCCAAGTGCCCACAGGGCTTCTCAGCATTTCTGTAGCTCCCTGGTTATACCTCACGAAAATGGAAACAGACAAAACTATTCTGTTAAATTAAGAGAGGAGTTGGCTTTTCTTCTGGGGATTTGAAATTTGCATTCAGTTAAAGCCAGTCAACTGAAACTTTGAGACAAGTTTCTTTGTTTTGAATCAATTTTACTACACCCATCCTTCATTCATTCATTCAGCATTCACTTACTATGTCGACAAATATTTACCCAGAGCACCAACTGCCAGGCACTGCCCTGGCCGTAGGAGTATGGCAATCAACCAAGTAGAGCAAGTCCCTGGGAAGAAACTATCACTAAACAAGTACATATAAGTATACATCAGGTGGTGATAGATGACACAACAAAAAGAAATGAGGGTAACAGTAGGACTTGTTGGAAGATGCTGGTTTATGTAGCCAGTGGTCAAGGAAGGCTTTGCTAATGAAGTCATTTAGGATGAGAGTTACAAAAGAAAGGGGATATGAGAAGATACGGGCAAAACATGGTAGGCAGAGGGAAGGGCACATGCAAAGGATCTCAGGTGAAGTATTTTTGACATGCACGAGGAACAAGAGGAGGGCTAGACTGCACTTGAGTGAGCAGAGGATGGGTGGGACAGCAGGAAGGAGAAGCTGAGCACTGGATCATCAAGGGTCTTGTAGGTTTTAACCAGGACAGTGATGTCATTCTGGGATGGAAAGCCATTGGAGAGCTCTGAGGAGGAAATAACAGGGGCTGACTTGGTTGACATGGTGAAGAATGGACTGCTAGGAAGCATGTATAAAGCATGACAATTACTTATGTGGCCAATGTAACAGGCCAAATAAGAGAAGATGGTAAAATGAATTTAAGTGTAGCGACAATGGAGATTCTGACCATATTTGGGAGGAACTGATGTGAAGTACAACAGAAAGCAAAGAGTTGGTGACAACGCCACAGTTCTTATCCTGAGCAGCTAGAATTATCACATGTTGGTACAGGCAACACCATGAGACAATTCTTCAAATCCCTTAGGAATAAGCTAAAATGTAAGATAGCTATAAACATCTATTACAAAAAAAAAGAATCCAAATGGAGATGTTGGATAGGTAGTTGAATGTATAAATCTGGAGTTCAGAGAAGGGCTTACAGTGGTATTACATAAATAGGAATTGTCAGCTTACAGGGAGTGATCTACACCCAGGAGACTGGATAAGATCATACAGGGAATGATCATAAATAAAGAACATTTCTAGAGACTTATTCTGGGTGTATTTCAGTGGTTAGAGGTCAGGGAGATAGGGGGAGGAAAGCAAAGAAACTACCAGTGAGGTAGGAGAACAAAGAGATAACTAATCGTGCTCTGAAGGCCAAAAGTATTTCAAGGAAAAAATGGAGCAACTGTGTGCATTGCTGCCTATATGTAAAGGCAGATGAGAACTTGTGAATTACCAGTTAGACGTCATTGGTGTTCTTGGAAGAGCTTCTTCTTTGAAGTAGGGGGAGCAAAGCCAAAAGTATGAGTTTAAGAGAGAATACTGCAGGATTGTAACAAGCCAAGTGTTTTGGAGAAACTTCCCACAACACAAAAATTCATCCAGGTGTGATAAACTCTTGGACACATATTGCACTGCTAGTTCCAAAGAAAATCCAAGAGGACACACACACACACACACACACACACACACACACACACTGTATCCACTCCCATACTCTACAAAAATGACAACGGGTCAGAGAGAAGTAGTTGCAGGAAATGTGGTGGCAACAGTAGGGATTCTCAGAACACAGGCCAGAGTACTCGGAACTGAGTCCAAAATGCTAATAGCCAAGGCCACAGAAATGACGAGTAAGAGTTGGGATAAAGAATGAAAAATTGGCAGTAAGCTAGCCTTGGCTTACCAGTGGGATTGTTCTAAAATGAGAGTATCAATGTTGCATCTTGACTTTGGAAATACTAACAAGAAAGGGAAGTTGAGTCTCACACTACACCCAGAGGCAAAATGATTTGGGGAACAGGCTGAGATATATCAGGAAAAGGGGTCCCTCTACTGCCAGTATTAACCACGCTTTCTCATCTCGATTACATGACATACAGGCCGAGTGCCTTATCACTGCTATGACCCTGTATTTGTTATTACTTCTGGCCACTTCTCTCACACAAAGCAGATAAACAGGTATACCTCCCAAAGCTCTTCTAACTGGAAGGATCTTTTAGGGCCGCCCAGTCCTCAGTGGTGCTGTTGTGAAGCTGCAGTCCATTTTCACCTTACATCTATACACCCAGCCACTCATCACTTGCACTGAATCCTTTTCTCAGGCTCCACACCCAGGAAAACAAAGGAAGGATACATGCTCCTGTTTGAGCACTCTGCTGAGAAACTGTCCTTGATAACTGATATCAAATCTCTTTCCTTTTCATTCATTGTAAAATTACAATCTCACCATCAAGCATATGTTGCTGGTGGTAGAATATTTTCTCATGAATACACTAAATGATAAACTCCTTGAAAACCAGAACAATACCTTTATTCCTGTTTTTAAAGAAATGCTACAGTAAAAATGCTAGAATTCTCCATCAGTCACAGATTCTGACTCTCAAATTTGTTGGATGTGAAACCTTCAGAAAGATATAAAACTTCTTTGTGCTTCCATTTCCACACATGAATGATAATAGTCATCTTACAGTGTTATTTTAAGAACTAGTAATAATACTTACATGACAGTTGGTATAAGACATGAGGAAAAAGAATAAGTGGCTCCTACTGTTATTATTTGAATCTAAAGAACTTAGTATAGCATTTGACATGGGTTATAGGTAGAAATTGCTATTTACTGCATTTATTCAAAGTAAAACATCACTTAATGTATTTGTACTGCATTTAGAAAAAAATGAGAAATAGGCGAGATTCTGAAAGAAAAACTTGGCAGAGAGATAAGTTTTAAAAAGTTTATTTCACAAAAACGTCATCACCTTTAGAGTTTGTAGGTCTTTTTGTTTCATGCTATGGCAGGGTTTAAATGGGAGGGTGTGGTTAAAGTGCAAGGTGGAGTCTTACTATTGTAGCAACTAAAGTTAAGGCCAAAAAGATGCTGACTGCTCCACCATCTCAACATAGAGAACTGCCAGTAGTAAAAGGGAGCGCTTGCTTCATCCAAGACTCACTCAGTTCATCACCCATCACCATGATCTCTACCACCACCTCCACTCAACCAGCAGAACTAGAATCAGGAGGGAAAGGAGGCATCTGATTAGTCTGTGGAGCAGCAAGCATCCTTCCTCTGGGACCTGTCTCTCCCTATAATATTGAGGACATCCAAACTGGCTATGGTAGCACACACCTATAATCTCAGCATCCTGAGAGGCTGAGTCACCAGGATCACAAGTTTGAGATCACCCTTAGCTACTTAGCAAGACCCTGTCTCAAAATTTAAAAATTTTAAAAGTGCTACAGGATATTGCTCATTGTCAATGTCCTGGGTACAATCCCCAGTACTGTAAACATAGAATACGTTCCCCTTCATCTCTGCAAAGTTAGGGACTGAGGATGATTCTTGTCTGATGGGCTGAGCAATGGGATCCTCAGAATGCTCAATGCTGTCAGGAGGGCAGAAGCCAGATGGCAAAGGTAAGGCAAACGGTGATATATGAGCAGCCTGCACTGCCACAAGGCACCGTGGCAAGAAGACAGGGACTCCCCAGGGGGTTCCCAGATGTCAGCAAATAGTTGGATTTAAGCATTCTCAAAGGGGCCACTGGATAAGCAAGCAGACTTTGAAGCAAGGGGTCATGGGGTGGTGATCCACTTGTACTGTTGGCTGAAGCAGGCCGGAAGAGGTCAGGTTAAGCCAGGTGTCCTGGAGCAGGGACTACGGTGGGCAGATGTAACGAGGGCTGTCCATGAGCTCCCATTAAGAGGCATCCCTCTGAGAACGTGTCACACAGAAGGATGACAGCCAGTCAGACTACAGGGCTCCGAGAATGCTCCAAAAAGCTCATTACCCTGAAACTGCTGTTTTTTTGTGTGATAGTAACGCGCTGCCGGTGATAGCTCATTCAGGAATTTGCGAATATGGTATCTCCCATGCATGTAGCTTAAATTATGAAAACACCCCAGTGAAAATTCTCTATATTAAAAAACATCATTATGGAAGTCTCTGATTAAATAAGGTAGGACATATCCTCCTATTACAGAAATGAACTCATAACAATTCAACAGAGAATTTTTATAGACACTTGCTCTTGAGGTTCTGTTTAAATTTCCTAAATGGGTAAAATTGGGTAAAAATATCAGTCACAAAAATTGTCATTTTACTTTCTATCATATCAATGATAGAAAAATATTCTTGTCTATTGGAAGAGCATGAGAATGGTGTTGACCTGCCTCTACCATTTTAACTGGATTCTGTGGACAAATTTATTTTTCTAAGAGTATTATCTTCATGAAAGCATTGGAATATAGAGAGTATTCCTAATCTCTGGGCCTACAATCCTTTGGAGAGTTTCTCCTAACACCACCTCCTCCCCAACGTGTTATTGGTTCCACAAGATATCCTGGAAACCACTTGTGAACGGGTACCTGCTAGTTTTGCTATTCCTCACACATCGACTTCCCATCAACGACCTCCATTCTTCAGGAGAAATCATATCACCCAAACTAATTGCACATGGTGGCTTTGACAGGACTGGCTCTCTCTCCTGATTCTAGGTGTAGACACAGAATTCTTCAGGTCACTCACAGTTTTATAAATATAAAGTCATAGTGGTTGGGCTAAAATTGGACTCCTGCCTCAAGTTGTCTAAGCAGAGTTAGGTCAAATGTTATTGGAGATGTGGGAAGAGGTTGCTGTCTTTCCTCTGGTCTTGAACCTAGAGGATGTAAACTTAATTCTCCTAGTGACCATAATACAGAGCCCAGGAATTGAGGAAAAATCCACAGAAAAACAGAAGTACGAGAAAGAAAAGAAACAGATCCCAATGAGGGTTTGAGTTCTGCTGATACGAATAATTATCCCTGGGCCTTTCAGTGACTGGAGCAAATAAATTCCCTTGTTTTCTAAACCAATTTCAAATAGGTTCTTTTTAACTGAAAGAGAAATATCTGATGCATGTGGTTCATAGGTTAAATAATACTCTGGTGTAATACAGAGATGTCTAAATATTTTTATAATATATGTAGGTAGTATGTTAAATAAAATATAAATCACTGTAAAAGTTTTCTAAGTCCTTTTTTTATTAGGATCATTTCAATCAATATATAGTAAAAGTACAATTAGAAATTTCCAGTAGTCCCTTCAAATTCTAAACTCTGAGATATTTAAGAGCTTTTGCATTCCATAAATCAAGGTATAAACCTGCACATAAAATGCAACAAAGGACATTTGTCCTCAGAGATTAATCAATACGAAGCTGTGTTCCTTTGGCTGATAGAGTGAAATGTGATAACTTTCAGACAATGATGTTACATTTTGGGGTTTGCAGATTAGAAACATGGCAATAAGGTTGTGAATTCTAAAAAGACCAAAAAAATGGAAAAAATCCCAAAGATGCCTTTTGTTTTGATCCTGCCTTTAGTTCCAGTGGAGATTTCACACTGGGTAATATAAATCACCAATGTGCTAATTAAGCTGTGTTTCTCACATTAAGGTCTTTTCGTGCTTCCCTCAAAGTGATAACAAATGGAACATCATCATTTTCCTTAGATCTCAGATCACAAAATGTCCACGAGCAATATACAGTTGTAGTGATACAATAGCTGGCAAAAAAAAAAAAAAAAAGCTTTAAATATCACCCACCACAAAACTTGGAATATAAAATGTGAAATCTGCAGGGGCATGACTAATGGGGTGATTTCTATTTTTCCAGCAACTGAACGCCCAGTCCATGAACTGAGCACATATAATACTTAGAAAACAGTCTTAGAGAAAACTGACAGATATATAGGGTATTTTATCTTGCATTATGTGATTTGTAGAAGTAATCTCAACTGGAAGTACTTCAAAGGAAGGCATTAAACAAGTGTAAAATAACTAATCTACAAGTATTTATTAAGTGTTTGCTATGTGGCCAGCCAAATCCAAGGTGATTGAAGAGGAAATAAGAAAGTAAAATCTAAGGACCCTATTGAGATAACCTCCTAACCATGTCCCTCCCTTTCATTTTTTTCCCTTCAAACTACCATACACATGGCTCTCAGGCTAATGGGGTCACAGCACAGTCCAATTCCCTTTGCTGTCCAGCTTAAACATCTTCAGTGACTCTTCACTGCCTTCCCCATACATTCTGGATCTCCCAAATCAGCCAAACAGCCCCAACCTAATCTTCCAGCCCGATTTCCCAGTATTCCCCTTCCAGTAACAATGAATATAGATTAGCATTTTCATCTTAGAAGAAATAGGTTCTAGCATGACCCTGACAATAATAACAATGTTGATTGAAAAGAAGAAAACAGGAGGGAGATGAGATTAACATTCTTTGGTAACCAAAAGCTCAGTATTAGCCGTGTGTTAAATAGTTAACATCTATAAGTTTTATGGTATATGGATCAGTATTTCTGTCACTGGGGCAAAACACCCAACACCTACCACTTAAATGAGGAGACATTTACATGGTTCATGATTTCAGAGGGTTAAGTTCATGGCTCCAAGGCAGACAGACATGGCATGGTAGAAGGCCCGCAGGGAAGAAAGCTGGTCAAAACATGGCAGCCAGGAAGCAGAAATAGAAAGCTACACTCTCTGAAGAGATGCCCACAGTGACTCACCTCTTTTAAGCAGGAGATACCTCTTAACAGCACTTTCAACTACGAATTCATCATTGGATTTTTCCACTGATGAGTACAGCATCCTCATAATCTAATCACCTTCCAAAAGCTCCATCTCTGAAGCTTCTAGGGAAAATTTTATATTTAAACCTTAATATATGGTGACTCCATACGTTAAGGTGTTGTGCAATTGTTAAAACAAGATGCACAGGACATACACCAGAAAGAATGGCCATGATCAAGAAAGCAAATAATAACAAATGCTGGGGAGGAGGCCAGGAAGAATAAACCCTTCTGCATTGTTGATGGGAATGTAAACTAGTATAACCATTATAACAATCAGCATGAAGTTTCCTTGAAAAGTAAAACTAGAAATTCCATTTGACCCAGCTGTTCTCCTTCTCACATGCATACCCATGTTCACAGCAGCACAATTCATAATAGCTAAATCTTGGAAGTGGCCTGTATATCTTTCAACAGATTAATGGATAAAGAAACCGTGGTATTTACACACAATGAATAATACTTTGCCATGAAGAAAGATAAACTTTAGTCATCTGTAGGAAGATGGATGCACTTTGAGATCATCATGTTAAATGAAATAAATCAGTCACACAAGCTTAAATACTGCATGGCTTCCTACATGACAGATAAAAAGTAAAGAACAAAATAAAAGACAGATACTGGGAAATAGGGAGATACACCTTTTGCAAAAGGGAAGGGGACCAAGAGATAGAGGGAGGGAAAAGGAGGAGAGAAAAAGGGAATGAAAGGAGGGCTGAGATATGTTATGTACGTGTACTAACTCCCTACAAAGAAGGTGATCATTGTGTACTGTAAGCATGTACTACCGAAATATAAAGACTGAAAAAAAAATGTAAAAAAGACTCACATCACATAAAATAAACCATTTTAAAGACAAGCATTTAGTGTATTTACAATGCTGTGAATCCTCCTTTTCTATCAACTTCCCAATGTTCTTCTCATCCTCAAAAGAAATCTGACACCCATTAAGTAGTTATTGTGCATTATCCCTGCCTTCCATCCCCCAACAACCACAAATCTCCACTATATTTCTACATTACTTTCATTTCAAAAGTGAAGGGATGCAGCCTTAAGAAGGTTGGGTTACTTATCCAAAACTCACCGCTAGGAGTGATGCAGTGTGTGACTTCTGTCATTTTCTTTAACACAACTAGGCTCTGGGGCCTTTTAAACACAATTCTTTAAAAAAATAAATTTACAGTGAATGTTAGAGGTTAAAGAGAGGCTAAATGATGAACCTTGGGGAGCTAAAAACTATAAAATGGGGGCAGATATAGCATACAAGGGGCCAGGGAACTTGCACTGACAGCTCACATTATTCAAAGGCCTCCTGGAGCTTACTTTCTAGTCAGCATTTGCTCCCACCACTTACTATAGTTTGGATGTTGACTCTCCCCCCCATATTTTTGGCCCCATGTTGGCAGCATGAGAAGCTGTTGTGGACTTCAGCAGAGAGAGATTGGTGGAGATCCTTAGGTCACTGGGTGAGAACTTGGAGGGGATTATGGGACCCTAGTATGTTTTTCCTTTGCTTCCTAGCTCATGAGGTAAGTGGTTTGCTCCACCACACTCTCTCACCATGATGCGCTACCCTGGCCAGAGGCTCAAAGCAAAAGGACCACCTGACTGTGGACTGAAACATCGTGAACCAGAAACCAAAACGAACCACTTCTAAGTTGTTTATCTTGTGTATTCCATTATAACATGAAGCTGGCTGATACATCATTTATGTGTCTGTATAATATACATTCAGCATCTACTATGAGCCGGCTGAGTGCTTCTCAATCAGCTATAGCCATAGTCTATGGGATATCTTATGCTTTAAAACTTTGCAGGCATTCAAAAAAATAAGTATACATATGTCATCCTCAGAAAAGTGGGCTGTTTCATTTCTCTCATGTGAGGTCCCCGTTTTTTGGTAGATAATAGTATGAGTAATATCTTATACAGCATATGTAAATAACACAAAATATTATACATATAGTACAGTAGTACAATTACATAACATGGTACTACACATGCTCTGCTGGGGACACAGAGGAGGCTTTATCCTCAGTGTGGTGGAAGTGAGAACCTTTAAGAGGTGGGCCCTTGTGGGTGGTCCCTGTGTAACTGAATCCATGACCTAGGCATGGATTAACATAGCTCATAGGGGACCCAACTAGTCCCCAGTAGATATTCCACTTCCTGTCTGGCAATGTATCTCTTGCTCCCATGCATGCTCCCACCACTGTGGTACAATCCACCACGAGGTCTTCACCAGAGACAAGCTGGTGCCAGTTCAAACCTCCAGAATTGTGAACTAAATAAGTCTCCTTTATCCATAAAATTATCCAGCCTCAGGTATTTAGTTAGAGTAATGGAAATCAAACAAATATAGGATATTATGGTAATTTAATAAATCCCTAGATATGATATTACTATACATTAGATGTCATACAAAGTAACTATCAGAGTGTGATATTTTAAGGTTGATCTGTTGTCACTTCACCTTGTCCTTAATAAAACAGTAAAAAAGCTGTCTGATTTGTACCCTTATTCCCATATTGCTGCCTGTACTAACCAAGGCATTCAAAACAGATGAATAGTATGGGGGTGGAAGACAGAGAGATACAGAGAGACAGGAGAAGGCGGGGTTTAATTTAAGGAATTAACTCACACAACTGTAGAGACTGGGAACTCCAAAATCTGCAGGAGAAACCCTTGATCCCAAAAAAAGTTGATGTCACATCTCAAGTCCACAGGAAACCTGGAGGCACCGTCCTTTTGGGGGAGATGTTTTTAGATTGTACACATATACTACCATCGTGTGGTATCTCCCTTTCTGTTTCCTGGCTTACGTTAACACAATGTCTTCTGTGTTATTTCAAGTAACACTTTCTTCCCTTCAAGGCAGAGTGGTATTCTGTTGTGTGTATGGTCATTTTATGTATCCATTTGTCCACTCATACATACTTAGGCTGATTCGGTATGAATAACATCATTTCATTGCATTGCACAGTTCCATTTATACAAACTTGGAAGCCAACTTTTGAGACAAAATAGGCAACAAAGTAAGTGACAAGAGTTAGAGTTTCCGGTCTCCAAAATCTATAAAAATCTTTGCTACCCTGTGCTATTGCTAATGCTCTGGCAGTGGATATTACACAAATCTAGGTTGAGTTCAGAGGTAAAGTTTCCATGTGATTTATGGCCACCTCAATGCCAGAAATTAAGAGTCTGGGTGTTTACTTGTATACAGAGTGTAACAGAGATACGTTTTATTGGATTCAGTCTTTGCAGCCAAGTTTATCTTATATATGGCCTACATGGGGTCTAATAGAGATATGTTTTATTCGGTTCATTCTTTGTGGTCAAGAGTCATACTATGAAGGATATGAAAGTCTGTTGGGATGCATATGATTCCATCATTAATAATGTACTCTTTTGAGTGATGGCTCTGCTATATTCCACTAAGTCTCTTAAAATTACAGAAGAGTGTCCTCAAGAACTCTCTCTCACCACCACAAGAGACCAAGGTCCAGATAATAAAGGAAACGGACAGGCCTAGGTGACTAACACTCCAGGGACGTGCTGGCTTGAGTGAGGTTTGGTCCAGCAGCTCAGATGGTTTCACTACAGATCCAGTTTGTTGGCATCCATCTTTTTTGACTTTTATAATACCTGATTTAGTTTCGAGGATCCCTCAGTGTCCTCCATGGCTGGATACTGCTGTCAGTTTCAGGGTTCTCTTTCTCATATGCCATAGGAAAGACTGAAGACGTCCTTTAACAGCTCCCACAGAAGAGCGGAAACCTGTCTTTGCAGAAACATCAAAGAATGTCTTGCACCTCTTTATGTCTCAGTGGGTTATATCCCCTTCCATGTTCCAATCGGAATGTCTCAGGAATGAGACTCTTTGATTGACTTGAGCTAATTAGGGCTCTTCCTTGGAGCGCAAGGTGGAGCCATTCTTGCCAAAATTAGAAGGCTGAAATGGGGACAGGATGAATTGCTCAAAGGAAATTGGGATGACATCAGAAGAGGTAACATATGTCCACTAGAAAAGAAAAATTTATAAAACCATTTTAAAACTTCACCAAGCTATTGGTGTATCACTGGTCACCCATGATGGCACCTGAAAGGCAAGTCCAGGAAAGGTTATTCTGGTTGTGTCTTGCAGGTGGGGTACAATTAGCAGAACTGGAAAATGCAGGGATTGAATGCATGTTATGTGTCACAGGAGGAGAGGAAGAGAGAAAAGTGCAGGGCAGAGAAAGAGGTTTTGCCTACTTGACAAATTTGCCTTCTTTGTGAGGCAGGAACTATAGGATGGGCAGACTACAAAATGATCCGAGATAGACTCTGCAAAAACAAGCATACATTAGAGTAATCCTCAAATGGGATGATTCTCCTGAGAATTTTTTTTATGTCCTAGCTAATTAGCCAAATAGATAGTTCATTTTACTCTGGAGGATCCAGTTTTCCCTGAGGGGGGAAAATATTCAAGGTCTGCAAAAAGAGAATCCCGGACTACGGTGAATGTTACTAAATACCAAACACTCATCCTCCAGGGCTTAGCCCAGCAAGGACAAAGCAAAGACAAATTATCTGGCTTTGGGAGTGGCCACTCCCTCAGGCTTCCCTTCATCCCCTTCCATCTAATTTCCCTGTGCCCTCCCCTAGCATTTAGGCCTGGAGATATCTCATGCCAGGGGAATAAGCTCCTGGATAGAATTCCTTCTGTTCTTGCCAAAATGTACAGTAGAGAGAATTACATATTATGATGCGAGCAGAACACAGGGGGAACAAAAAGCATGCCCAGAACTCAGTGAGTCAGTAGCCCCCATGTAAAAATGGGTGAGATCAGACAGCTGCTGGAAACCCCTCAAATGGCACACTCTCTTCCAGTACAGGGAGACCAGAGCTGAAAGGGAGGTGTGGCTACACCTACAGACATGAGATAGTGAGACAAAGGTGAAGAGCAATCATGAAAACAGGAAATTGGGAAGCGTGTTGATGTGTATCCAGCACATTCAGGGTCTGGATGCCTCAGGGAATTAGTATAATATTCTTGCCCCAAAGTAGAAATGACTATTCTAATAGAGCTAGGTGCAGCAGGCCACAGGATCGTGATACTGTTTGTCCTCACTCTACCATGACCATCAGCCACATTTTAAACTTTGCTTCTGTTTCATGTCTAGATGTCTTCTGGAAAGAGAATATGTCAGTGAAGAGGCATCGATATCGCATGTCCTTGGTTGTTGTATTTCAAATCATACATTAATAAATTGCCATTTTGATTTTCTGTATATCAGTATCTTGCAAGTTGCTAAACACGAATTTATTCCATAAGAAATGATGTACTTTAATAGTGCTGACAACACTTTAGTTTCTGAACAAACAAAGCTATAGAACACGGCCATGACTGGCCACGGTAATAGCTTCCAAAGGGCATCGCCCAGCTACGTGGGGACTCTAGGTATGATCCCTTTTCTTTATGTCCTTCAAACCACAACAGCAGAGCAGGTCATCAAGGTCAACTTCATCACAAAAGATCAGCCTCCACTCTAATTAGGAGTACAGAAGAGATCTTTGTATGTTGAAATACTAAACCTTCATTATTCAAAGTAGCCAAAAGGCAAAATAAAATACAGAGTATAAGAGCTATGATGAGTCTCCATTTTACAGGTGATGGCAAAATGTCTCAAATGATTCGTCACCTGTTTTTGGTAAAAACAGAACCCACGATTCTTGGTTTAAATCTAAAGTTCTTTCCACTTCATCACAATGGTGCCCTAAAGACTATCAAATTGATTACAATACCCACAAAAAGCCATATTTCTACAACTTTTTTTTGCATTCACATTTATTCTTAAATGAATTGAATTTTAAAACACAATCAATCCTAGTCTACTCTTCTCCCTACATCAAATAGCATGCAGATGTTCACTGCATTTCAAAGATAAAATGTTCTGACTAGCTTTTAACAAAACCACAATTGTTTTTACAGATCCTCCATCTCCTTATTATAGTGATTTTATAATTTTATATAAATTTTCAGTATAGATCAAGTGAAATATTAGTAAGTAGTTAACAAAAGTCATCATTTTTATACAGTCTGCAGTAAGTTACTGATCAAGAGGCAGTCAAGTTTTATTTATTTTGCCATTAGTAAATTATAATGTTATTGCCTCTTGGACAACTAGTATGCATCCTTCTATTGGGATGAAAACAATTATGCAGTCCACCCCATTTTCCTTGTCACCCTGGCTAAAGGGCAGTTCAGCAGTAAACAAAACTCAGTCCCAGAACTGTGGTAGACTAGTGTCTTGATACAGTCATGCCTCTCTCTCTGAACCAGTCATGCTGGGCTCAAGCCACATTAAGGCAGAGTTGGTCCCCTAAAAATTGAGAGAGTGATCATGTGAAATGGAGAATATGGTAATGGGCCACTTATGTCGTATCTGGTATGAACTAAAATCATAGCAAAATGAAAAGAGAGAAAATTTAAACAGTGTATTACACTGGAAAGAGAAACTGCCCACAGTGAAATAGGAAACATGAAAAACATGTTAGCTAGAGACAGGAAAAATCTAGAGAGGAAAGGAGCTAGTCAGGACAGTAATCCTGGGAACTAAGCTTAAGGACTTTATCATCTTCCTTGAGAGTAAGAGATGTCATCAAAACATATAGTGAATATTTAAATTTTTAAAATACTTATTACAGAGAAAGATACATTGTTATTAATCCCACTCACTTCAAACGCACTGATCTCATTGTTCTTACCACTTTCTGGAGCAGCTCTGGAAGTCTTTTTTCCTGAGTGCGTTTAGTTGCACTGTCACAGCTGCCTTAATATCCTCACCAATTCAAAACATATACATCTCTCGGTTATTTTGACTTTGGGGAAGAACCACAAGTCACACAGTAGCCGAGCTGGTGAATAAGGAGACACCATAATGTTTTTATATGCCTGATTTTCCCTTGGACGGAACTCAGTAGCAGCATTCGCCATATTCTGAATCATACATCACACTGACACTTACAAAAGAGGACTTCCAGCATTGCTTCAGAAAGTGGCAAGAAAAACAGGATAAGTACGTCTAAAGTGGGGGCGAGTATTTTGAAGGGGATTAATGCCATTGCATCTTTTACTGTTATAATTTTGTATTTAAACACACACAGTACTTTTTGATCATCCCTTGTACACTAATTGATTTCCTAGCCCGGTTTAAATTTCTTTAAAAATCCCTTTACTTTTGTACTTTTGTTATTACTCTGTTTTAAGACTAACACTCTTAAGTGAAAGCAAACATGGTCTAAAGTTCCCATTTTTGGGGAAAAACTAAATGATGGTTTGCAGGGGCTAACTTGTAATGTATGAACTATGTGTGGACAGGCTAAAGAATCAGCTTCCTTCAAAATAGAACTTTCATCCTCACTCCAAGCAGTCATCGGTAGGGACAATTCAGCAAGAGCAGAAGAAGGCAGTGTGGCGGGAATAAAGAAATAAAGAGAGCAGGAGAGCACAATGGGAGATGAGGGACAAGAATCTGAAAAAGAATGGGATCCTTAGAGCCTTGTCAGTCACTGAAGAGTATTTACTACTTGGTGTCACAGGGACAGCCCTCATCTGACTTATGTTTTAAGAGGAATAACCATGACTGTTTTAAATGGAGAAGTGGAAGAGCATGAATCCAGGAAAAGAGTGTTTGAACTTTGTATCTGCAGGTTAACTATCTGAGAGGGTTCAAAACACAGAAACCACAATGATTCCTTGAGGCACTGAAAGCTGGGAGCTGCCACTTAGAGAGATACTGGGTCCTGGCATTGGGCACGCAAAGCTGACGATGACACGGTGTTCAAAGAGCTAACTTTCTAGAAGAGGAGACAGACAAGGAAAAGGATGCCAGCAAAATCAGGTTCCACCTCCTAGATGCAGACGCTGAATGAAACATTCTAAAAACTTGACATATTTCAGTCCTCACAATTACTACATATGATAGACGTGATGAGCTTTATTTTGTAGGTGAGAAAATAGAAGTTCATCTGGGTAAAGTGACTTGCCCGTGATCTAATAAAGAAAGACAGTGGAGTGGTTTAAACCTGTGTCTAACCTCAAGCTCATGTTCTTAAATACTGTGCTGTCGCCTAACGCTGGCTGAACTTTATCTGAGGAAATACTGTAGGCAGGACGTATGAAGCAGGCCCCTGAGTGCAGAGCAGTTTACCTGTGACAGAATGATTGCGTGATCACTTTTAACCCATAAAACAAGAAGGATGGACTAGATGATTTCCATGGCTCCTTCCAGCTCTAAAAGCCTATAATTTTAAAACATGGTGATGCTTCTTTTCAGTAAAGTGAGAATCATTTTTATTCCTTAAGATTGAATAGCATATAGCGCAATTCCCTTATTTATATAAAGCTATTCCCAGCCAGGCTGAATCCAGCCTCCAGCCTTATAGTTCACCCATTTTGAAGTAGAAAGAGCATGAAGGGTAAAAGAATAGCAGTGAACACAGGAAGGTGAATGAGGAAAAGGAAAGGGCAAAGCACGGATATAATGATATTATCATAAAATAAGCAAGGGAAATAAAAATGAGATTTGGAAAAACATCATTCTGCAGAAAACCAAAGAATTTTTATGTCTTTCATACTGAAATATCTCGATTATTGATTAAAAGTTCAGTGACAACTAAAAAAGTATTTTGCCTATGAATAGAAACTTTAATTTTCATAGTCTTCCTTGCTCTAAATCCTGGATTGTAATATCAGACCTTCAGTTTATCACCATTGCCAGATTATAGGCATCTATTTTCACCGAGAGAGGACATAAAGCATGCACAGCCAGAAAAAGATGGTGCAACATATTTATGTTGTCCTTCTATTTGGAATATGTCTGTGAGAGTAAAGTAAAATTTGGCCCAGATGAAAAGAGTCATAAGAACAACCTTGGTTTTAATTAGTACATAACAATCACTGCGCTTCCCTCCGTCGTCCTCACAAAATTGGTAACGGCTGCTCCTAAAATGTCTATCTCGGCGGCAAGAGGCAGCTGGGGACAAACGTCACTTGATCTGCTGATGCTGAAAGCAGACGAAGTCACTGTGAGTGGACACCAAAGTGTCTGACTGGCACGAATATAAAGGAAAGCCCTGAACTCTGCTCTTTAAATTCGGCTCAGAGAAGAGCACCACGGTGCAGTGCGCAGCGCTGAGAGTCCCTCATCGTGGCTCTTCATTCCCTTTCGAGGGCTTCTGGGAGTGTCTTTTATATGACGACATCTGTAAATCTTATATTATGCTTTAAGAAGTTTGTAAAAGCTGAATCCAAGATTATAATAAGTGGATACAATCTTTCAAAATATAAATAAGTTGAAGTCTTTGTCCCATATATTAAAATCATCATCGTTTCTAAAAAACCGCCTGGGAATTGCCAGGGAAAATGATATTCTATTACAACAGCTATTCTTCCGCTTTCTTTCTTTGCATACTGGGGATTGAACCCTGGGCCTTTGCACTGAGCTGCATCTCTAGCTTTTTCTTATTTATTTATTAATTAATTTATTTTTATTTTGGGACAGGGTCTCATGAAGTTGCTAAGTTTCCCGGGCTGGGCTTCAACTTGTGATCTCCAGCTTCAGCCCCCCAGAGTGGTAGCCCTACAAGCCTGTAACCAGCCCTTCCAGCTTGCTATTGTTTTCTCAAACATGCTCAACACAAAAACAATAAAATGGTCGAAGGGCTCAAACCACACAGAATAGATTCAAATAGCTAATAAATAAAATGTTTAGTCTTCTTTGTAATTAAATTATATATAAATGCAAACTGCCAAATATACATACCAATATATTTATCATATCATATTAACCAAGTTTTTGTAGTGTATATCTGTGTGTTTTAAAGAGAATACTCAATACAGGTGAAGAGGTGGTAAAAAAGGTATCCTAACACGTGCTAAGGAAAAAAAAAACTATTTGTTAGAAATAAGCTTTAAAATATACATTTAAATGCTTTTAAAAGTACATATTCTTGGAGTCAATCATTTTCTGCCTAAAATTATATCCTAAGGAAATAAACTGAAACTGGGTCAAAAGATAGTCTCCAAAAATGCACCACGACAGCTTATATCGTATAAGCTGTTGGTGCAAGCACAAGCATCTAATTCACCCAATCCCCATGTTCCTAGAAAACATTTCCAAACACACCATAAGTAAAACCAGCATTCCCTCTGGGAACCACAAAGGATTTTTCCCATTTGCCAAAAACTGTATTTTGTCTGCTGAAGAGGGCAGATGGTGGCAGAGTGAAGGAAGAAAAGCAGACAGAGCAGGGTGGACAAGAAGCAGAGAGCATCCTTATAGCCAGTGGGTACCACAGCAGGGGGCCCTCAGGCTGGATTCCTCTCAAAGTTAAACCACTCTCACTACTGGAAAGGTACTGATTCTCACAAGAAAGAAGAGAACTACTCCTAAAAGTTACATAAATTGCTCCATTCTTAAAGAGATTTATTGAAAGAAAGTATGCACGTTTAGAAAATTTGTCCCCCTTGTCAAAAATAAGTGAGCTCTAATTGCATTTATGATACTACAGTAAGGAGTCATAAGAGCAGGAATGAATGCATGGAGAAAATATATTGCCAGGTCAAAAGTTACTGTGGTGGTAGAGATCAGAAAAGTGAGCACACCTGGAAGTCAAATTAGGACAGTGGAAGATGTGGTTGGAAATCTGTCCAATTCTCACATATGTGTACAAAGATTTAAATATAAGGAAAAAATAATAGACATAAAGAACAGATTCAGAAAATCTAATACTCTCTATGCAAACATTAGATTCTCTTGGAGATCACTCGAAGGTCACCCAGGCAGCTCCAATTAAAGAAGTATCAATTTCTCCTGACTAAAAGCCTGAGGCTATTGTGGCAAATGACTCAGAGACTCTCACGTCAAGATAAGAATAATATGTGTGTGTCAAAGACAAACACGAATATCCATGTAGATGCTTGATACTTAAAAAGCTGTGTGTCTACAGACTTCTCTTCCACAATTCTAATGTGTAGATGAAAATGGAGCAAACTCTTATTAGAAGAAGATGAAAAGGAGGAGAAATAATTTGTACATACAGAGTGTTGGGTTTTCTAAATCTGTTCTTTATGTCTTTTATTTTCTTATATATAATTACTTTGCCCTTTGGTGACAAGGAGAATGAGGAAGTGGATAAGACAGCAGAGAAAATGAATTTTAGACACATAAAACATGCAAGTACAAAAGGAATGCACTCGCTAACAATGCAGTTAGAAATGATCTGGACGCTCACACCAGTGTTCTCGGAAGAATTTTCCTGGAAGGCTCTTTCAGAAAGGTTATTTACTGATGCACAGTGGCTCAACATAAAGGAGCACACCAGGCTGAAGTACCTCTTAGCAACTGAGTCTTTTCAACTTTTCACAAGCAGTCTACGTTCCATGCAAACAATCCTCTACATAACTCACAAATTTTTAGGCTTCTCTTTAATATTAGAAGATCAAAGCCCTGAGATCAGTGATTCTCAGCATTATCTACACATTAGAATCCCCTGAGGAACTTGTAAAATGCCTGATGCCCACGCCGCACCGCAGACATATAAATTAAAATCACTGAGGATGGAACTCAGGTGTCGATAGTTTTTAAATCTCCCTAGGTGATTCCAATGTGCAGTCAAGACTAAGAAGTACAGTACTCCAAATCTTTGCTTTATGTTGAACAGAAAATAGAAAATAAAAAGGAACAAGGTAAGGGTAATGTTTTCTCCCTGGTCAGATGATGCAAATTTCTTTTGATATTTTTCATTTGTCAAATTTATTGCTTTTCCAGCTAAGATCCTGGTAAAATATTTTGATGTCCCCTTAAATGGACACTTTGGGTCTTGTTGGCCTATCACCCTTACCAACTCCAAAGCAGTGTCTTAGGAAAGTTACTTCTACCAAAGACACCCTCAGTACTACATCCCTTCCTCAGAAAAAGAATAGATAATATTCAAAGAGCACAATTTTTGATGGGATTAATTTCAGGGTCAACAAATGAAAAGTAGACATATACAAAGACACTCTGGCCAACAGAAAAAAAATCATCAGACTCTTGGACTACATAGCAAAGAACTATTTTGAAAGACCACCTGGGTATTTTGTATATTTGTTAATGTAATAATGAAAGCAAGCATTAAATATCTGGGGCTGTAGTCTACTCAAAGTGGCTCACGGTGTTATAAGTAACCTAAGGAAGCCCATTAATCCTTCAGGTCACTGTGATTACATTTGGATTCATGAGCTGCAGGAGGAATTACATGCATTAGTGGGACACTAACACACTTGTTACTGAAGCATATGAAAGTTCAAATCTACGCAACAGTCAAGGTCATGACTTGACGTAGGTCAGATAATTCAGACCAAAATGTTGGGCTCAGAATGTGATATCCACGTATACCCCCAAAGTTGATGTTTATTTATTAATGTTTGCTACTGCACTGAAGTAGTTCCCAAGTCAAACACTTTATGATTGATTGCAGCAGGCTTGATTTTAAAGAATTAAGTGTACTTATTTCTAATTCCATAAAGTCTCTACTTTATAATTCATGCTTTTCTCATCAATGGAAATTACAGAGGTTCAATTCTAATGCAAAAAATATTTACCTTGACAGAGTTTCACTTAAAAAAGCTAACACACATCATCTTGAACTCAGAAATCATATTAACTTTGAAGACTAGAAGAAAAGTGAATCAAAGGAAAGAAACTAAATTTTTATATGCCGTAACCTCTCATGTCACAAAGCCAAACCACAGTTTAACTCAGGGGACAAAAGTAGGACTTAGCTAGGTAGTAGTGCCTACCACTTTCTTCCTGCTGAGCATAACGTTAACCATTACTGGGAAGTTGGCAGTGTTGTGAGATCTCATTACTTCACACTACTCTAACGCGGAATTTCTGAGGATTTCATCAGGGACTTGGCTAAACTCCCTGAGACTCACAGAATTTAGAGTCAGGAGGTGGTCACATCCAGACAGCAGCTGTGCCTTGTATACTGCCTCATTCCCCACTGAAGCAAGTTACTGTGGGTGCTCCATAAACACCAGGTGATAGCACACACTTGTGGAGTGACCCTCCCACATGGGGCAGCCATCCTTGCAACAGCATCTTTGACAGATGGGCATCTGGCATCTGCTTCCACGCCATCTATTGACAGGACTCTAATGATCTCCTGGGGGCACTCATTCGCTGAGCCCCTCAAATTATTAAAATCTTCGATTGATGTTGAACTGAAACCTGCCTTTGTGTAATAGGCCCCCACTGGCCTGACTTCTGCCCTGTAAAGCAACAGAAAATGAGTCTTTTTAGTCTTCTGATAGTTGAGAAAGAATTTTAACAAAAGCTAGCAGATACTATGTGGGATCAGCCTAGACACTGTCTTCTCGATATTATTCAGAAAGTGAACATTAATATTAGTGCTAAGTGAGGCCCAGAGTAGAATATTCCAGATATCAACTGAGAGTGATGCTATCACATCATAATTTAGGCAAAATTTTAAACTGCAAGACATATGTTTGCTTCCAGGGAGTATATGCAATAAATTCTACCAGGCCTCGAGTCTTTATTCCTTTCAAATTTCATCTGCAAAACCGGAATCTGATCATGTCACCTACTTGGCTTAGACTCCTCAGTGATCCTCACTACTTTCATTAAATGAACAATAATGTAATAAGTTCCTTTTATGTGCCAAGAAATTGTCTACGTCCCGGGGTCCCAGAAATGAATAGGGCAACAAGATCCCTTTTCTCATAGATTTTATAATCCATAGAGGTTTATTAGGAAACCAGTAAATATTTAAGGAATATAACTTCAGGAGTGGGAATTTAGCTCAGTGATTAGAGTGCTTGCCTTGCAAGCACAAGGCCCTGAGTTCGATCCCCAGCACCACGAAAAAAAAAAAAAAAGACTAAAAGGAATATAATTTAAGATTAAGAAAACAAGTAGAAAATGGTTGGGAGAAAAGGGTCATACACAGATCCTCTGGCACAACCACTGTGAAAAGGTGAAATTTCTGACAAAATCTACATAAAGAAAATGACAAAACCATAGTAAAACACAGCAGCAAACATGTTTCTGATCTCTCTCCTAATGAGCTTTGAGACCTGCAAATTCTGTCACGTGCAGTTTGAAATGCATCTTCTTCAACAATAAACCCAAACTGTTGGTTAAAATGTTACCTGAGACAGAGTCAAGAAGAGAGAAATTTTAGGCAACTAGAGGTTTCTTACTGGACTGTCTCGTGCAACATCTAATTACATGACCTTTGAAAAATAAATACTATTGCTTCAAGATTTCCAAAGCCAGGCAGAATTTGTCCCCTACTAAACTTCCATAAACAATCAAGAGAGACTTTGTACTTCCTGCTATGGGCATATTTTCTATCCAAGCGAAGCTGCCTAATGAGGACCAAAGGAACTTAGATGACTATTTCAGTGTATTGGAAATTGCAGCAAGGCTAGTCCTTTGGGAAGGATCACAGCTTGCAACTTCCACCAGACACAATCCAAAAGTCCTTTTACAGAGTAAGGGCATTTATACTTCTTCAGCCAACCTGCTTTCCTTGGTAGCACACTGTTGTGTCAGCAGATGAAACCTGGTAGTTCTTTCTGTTGCATATATGTAGATGGGGTTTGAGGGCAGTAATACAGAAAAGGGAGAAATTGGTGGATAATGCCCCCCCCCAAAAAAAACATATCAGGTAGCCTTATCACTGGTCGTCTGTGACATGGAAAAAACTCTAGAATCCTATGTAGTCTCCTTGTGTTCTTCATTTGCAACATATCATTTCTAAAGAAGGTACAATTTCCCCAGGCCCTGCTTTCAGCTAGAAAATCTGCGTGTAAAGACTAAGCACAAATCTTTGATTTACCTTAGTATCTAATTTGTATAGCATAAAATTTCACCCAATCTCTTTGTAGCCTACATATATATATTTAATATACTGCAGTGTCTCCTACATATAGAACTTCTGTGATTATATAGGTTTTAAGTTGCACAACTCTAGGGGCCACTCGGTATAACATCATTGTAGATTTGTGTCTTTTTGCTGTGTTTACAACCACTTTCTGAGAAATGTAAAATGTTTTAAGAAAGGGAACCTCATTCTCAACAGTGCAAAGCATCACATGGACTAGCGCAATGGGGGCTGCTGCATGAAGTTGCAAGTCAAAAATGCCTTTTTTTTTAAATGCCTTTTAACTATGTGAGCTACTCACAGATATTCAGCATGGCACTGTTTGTAAAAAAAAAAATGGAAAGACTTCAAATATCATTCGCCAAAGGATGACAAAATATGGTCTATTCATATGTCAGAGTACTGTAGACCCATTAAAAAAGTACCAATACGAATACATTTCAAAGAACATAATACTGAAAACTGATATGTACAGTGTGACACCATTTATGTAAACAGTAAAATGTAGAAAACAATAAACATATAGCTTATGGGTATACATATTTGTAACACATGTGTATCTAGCGCACAGGTGGATATAAGTTAACATTGAGATTGAGCTTACGCTAAGAGAGGGAAGAAGGGAAAATTGGGGGAAGACAAAAAGGTACTTCACCTGGGTCAGGAATGTTTTTTTCTTTTTAATGTAAAATATATGTGGTACAATTTTAACATTAGCTAAATCTGGCCCAGAGTTACATGAATACCTGTATTTTTTCTATGTTTGAAAATAACTCATTTTTAAATGAAAGAGAAAGGAAGTTAAGCTTCTTTTTCCCAAAGCAGCTACTGTTTTTCTTCTCTTCTGTTAATGATGTTCCCTACTATTCAGTGGTTTTCCTCTTTTTTCATCTTTTTAGTTAAGCAGAAGTCTTCCTTTCAAATGAAGATTTGTATGGATTCCTAATATATACAACCAATAAAAACTGAGGTGCCCTGGAGTCAAGCTCCCTCGCTTTCCATCCATGCCACCTAACAGAGTCCCCAAAGACATCTCCCTGGGCCCCAAGGCTTGACACAGCACATTTTGGAAACATTTAGTCATTGTGAATCGTTTTTGGCCCCTATATGCTAATAACTGTGGTTTGGTTATTTGCAGTCTTTCCCCTCTCTCTGGTCCTGCTTTATGAGCTTATATTTCTATTTATCAAGAGCTGGAATATAATGAAATGGTCCATCTCCAATACTTGACAGAAATTAATACCTCTCAACATATCTAAACAGGCATTTATTAACTCTCCTCTCTGCCATTATTCTGAATAGCAAAAACTAATAATACTTGTGCTAACCAAAAAAAAAATTTTAATGTAGAAGCACACCTTGAAAAAAATTTTTTCTTCAATAAAAAGCATTAAATTATTGAGAGTGAATATAATTACATATATTTGTAAAAGAATTCAGTATTAAAGTGTCAAAAGTTAAACATCCTTCAACTACTGTCTGACATGCATATTTAATATAAAATTTCTGTGACTAATAATGTATCAGTACAGAAAGCTAGTGGAGATATTTAACTTCATTTTCATGAATGGTCTTAAATTTTAACATTTTGTATTAACACAAATGCATTTATTCTGCCAGTTGGTCTTATGCTATACTTCTGAAAATGTCACATTTTGTTAAAGAAATCTATTCAATAAACCATCGCACTTGACCACTCAAACATATCAAAGTTCAAAATCACAGTTCCCAAAAGCTTCAAAACAGCACCATAATGTAAATACGGTTTGTCAAATACGAAACATGCCTGCAGTAGTTAAATAGATACAGGTATAGCACAGCGAGGCTAACGGCGATAGGTATACCATTGAGTTGCTAACTTTTAGTATATGTCTGTAGAAGAAAAATCACTTAGGGAGGTGTTACACAGAGTAACAGTAACAGGCAACTTACTTGAACAACTGAATTACAGCTACTCAGCAATTTCCCCTCTGAAATCATAGTTTAGAGTAGAACTCCACTTGTTGCTTTGCAGGTAGGAATCTAGGCGCCCTATCTTCACTGAGCACCCATTCAGACATCACCATTCAGTGTTTTCACAGAACACCTTAGCTAACCCTGCCTTCAATGAGAGCCAAGGGGTGCCTGAGCTTGGAGTACAAAACTGGCGCTTTATCAGCTATTTTGCCCCTTGTCTTCTTTCCCCCTTTAAAATGAAACAATGAGCCTGTTCTAGTTACTTTTTCATTTCTTGGACAAAATGCCTGACACCCGCAAGTTAAAGGATAAAAGGTTTCTTTTTGGCTCACAGTTTGTAGAGGTTTCAGTCCATGGTCGCCTGGCTCCAAAGCAGGGCAGCATGGCAGAGAAGACACGGTTCATGACAGGCAGGAAGCAGAGCAGCAGCCCCGAGCTTCGCCTTTCCTTTATTTCACTCAGGCTACAAGCCTATCCGTTGGTGCCACCCCCACCCAGGGTAGGTCTTTCCATTAGCCACACATAGAACTAGGCTAAACCAATCAATGGACGAATTTAGTTATCAGACATGCTTAATCCATATTCACGCACCCTAGATCCGGCCATCTCTGAAAAGCCCCACCTATGAGCACCTGGGACTTTGGGGGAACAGCTAGATTCAAGTCATAACGGAACCTCTGCCTTACTTTACTAAGTATCAGGGATGAGACCGGGGATATGAAGGACACTATGGAAGACAAAATCAGCAGGTTTCAAGGAGAGATTTCAGCGTAGAGCAGAGATTTAAAAGGAAGATATAAGGATACAGACCTAAAAGAAATTGATGAATGATGATCTGTGGAACCACAAAAATCAATCTGCTCACCAAAAAATGTACCATAATAATTGAGATCATAAATGAACAATAATACTAATAAGATTTTGAAAAGACTTTATTTTTAGCACAAATCAGGTGCTAAGCCATCTTTTGAAGCAGCAAATGATATTGGTGCAGGGATGAGACAAATAGAAAAAAATATAGAAGGTTCAAAGGAGAGCCACAGAAATGATAGCACACACAGTAGTTTTCATCAGAAAGGTGATATAGAATGAAAAGCCTAGTGAAAACAAGTCTAAAATAAGATCACATAAGAGTAAAAGTTAATAGAACATCGGGACAGATTACTAACATCAGTTGAGGTGACTATCTCTAGAAATCCACAGGAAAAGAACAGCCTCCAGACTAGAGAGAAGTCAGAAGAGGTGGCCAGAACTGGAACATTATGATCAAAATGAGAAGTAAAGGAAACCATGTAGAGACTTTAAGAGTACTGTTCATGGATATTCTCAGTTAATTCTAGAATTTCCAGCAGGCAGTAGTCAACATTTTGGCTCTGGAAACAGGTAGAAGACCAATGTGAAGTGAATTCATCCAGGAAATGCCTAGTTTATTTAGAGGGCAGAATTTGGATTCCAACAATATACAATAAACTCTTTATTCATCAGATAGTCAGGAAATGTAGTGCTCTAGCTAATCAAATATTATTTGTTAATTGTTACCACATACAGAAAGATTACAAATTTTTAAAGAATGAGAATAAATTAAAATACACTTAACACTGAAACTAAACTGATTATAATTTAATCTTTCCCTAATTATTCAGAATGCATTTTGGGGTCATCAAGAGAAGCATAAATTATCGGTGCTTGATGACTATGCAGGAAATCAGTGTTTTTCTAAAATCCTAGTTAATAGATGCGGGTAACAAAAACTTCACTGCAAAAGGTATCATTTGGAGGATTTATGTGCTAGGCATGTTTGTAGGAGATGAAAGGATGTCAAAACTAAATTTTCCGAGACGATGTGCTCATATTCGTAGAGGAAGACTAACCCTCTCAAGATTCAAAGCATGAGGACATCGAAGGTAGGTTTTGAACACAGATCTGTTTTTAAAGAATACATTTTTGGTGTATCAAATGAGCAAACCATCATTGTGCAAAAGTATCCATGAAATTTTCTGCCCATCTACCCAAAATATAAACACAACTAATGTGACATGCTCTTGTTTTCCTAGATGTGTCGCAAGATTTTTTTGAGCCATTCTTGACAATGCTACCTTATATTCACAAAGGCAGCAAATTTGGGCCGTGGAATATTTTTTGAAGGTATTTCTACACAAAAGGCCAACTGCTAATTTACAGGGTCAGGAACACAAGCTGCACATCTTTGGAAGAAAACATATTAAAAGACTAAACCAGTATAGTCTTAGCTGCATAGAAAATGATTTTCTAATTAATGTGTACACTTAAAATAGATTCACTCACTCATCTTTTATGTGATGATTTAATTCTTATAATACTACTCGCTTTTAACTATGAAACAGATTTAATGGGACCAGCACTGATAAAAACATCATCGTTTAAGAGTATTTAAGATTCTGGGCTGGGTTTAAATCTATTAAAGAAATGAATTTCATTTGTTGTCGGGACAGAGACAAGGCTATTTCATTAGCAGGTGAAATGCATCCCTCCTCCTGACCTCCGCCCATTATCTGCTTTTGAATCCTCAGGGCATTAATGTTTTTACCTGAAACCTTTATAGCTTCTTGTTCACCCTCACTCACCAGCACCCATTAAAATTCTTTAGGGTTCAAACGCCTTTTCTTCCTCCACCCACAATGGCTGCATTTATCTGAAAAGCAGCCAGTGACTCCTATACTGGACTTACCCAAACAAGAAGAAGAATGTAGCTGAACTTTAGAGTGGCACAAAATCATCCCAGGCCATGATACCGTTTTGTTGATCTTATTCACACACCGGAAGCTACGCTGTGGTTGAGATGACCCTATTCAAAGTGACACGTGCACCTACCTCTGCGCACTGCATTTCCAGAAAAGCCTTAAGAACTGCTTTTGATTCCAAAGGAGACTATTTTCATCTCCAGCACCAGGCCGATACTGTCATTGTTCTGAAGAAAATGCTACCGAAACGGCAACCTGAGGTAAAGGCAGCCCTGGCTGGAATAATCTCTATGCTTAAAGGTTAGAACAGAAAAACAGATGATGTGAAATCTCTGCACAGAATTAGTGAGGGACAACGACTCTGAAAACGTCACAGCTTGATCCGTCCTTCTAATTCAGGGTCTTACCCAGAGACAAAAATTTCATGGTCACGTTAAACTGAAGAAAGTTAAAATTACTGCGCTGCCTAACTGAATCAAATTATGCATTTATGGGCCAAGTTTGAAAAAAAATCATACTAAACTGTCTTAAAACTTGATCGATTTCGGCAGGACTTTCCTGGGTCGTGCTCAAACGGTGTTGTCCCTGCTGGTAACTGTAACTTTGGTGGAGTCCTTCAGCTGGGAATTTTAAACGAGTGATCTGAACGGCTTCGTTCAGTCGCTTTCTTCTCTGAGATTCCAAGTTCTCTGCAGCAACTTTGTTAAACTTGCACCTGAGACGTCCTTATTGTATGAACCGAAGAAAAGTGAGGTTCATTTTCAAAATGAGTGGATAGACGAGGAAACTCACAGATTGAAGGTCAAGAAAATGTTACCTGGAACCTAAATCAGTATCAATAGAAACGGTGCATTGAAGAGCAAGGTCTAATTTTATGTTCATATAAGAAAGGTGTTAAAATTCAAATTAAGTAGCTGGGTACGAAGAATGAGGAGAGTTTTTTTTTTTAAGAGACCATTAATTACAATTCCTTAGATTTAATTTTATAGCTTAAGAAATTATCAAGAGTTCTAATAAAATGTGATCCATGACATACCTCTCCACAAAGAATATTTAGAGGGTCACAAAGTTCTTATGTTGGCAAGATCCCAAAAGATCAGTTAGTTCAACCATTTCAGATGAAGAAACTGAGTCACATAGCTGTTAAGGACATTGATATAAGGGGAGCTTTAAAAACACTAGAAATAAAATTATTGTTACCCCAAACCCATTTAATAACAAATCATATAATTCACACCCATGCATACCAGTGCATGGAAATTGTTTTTGTAACAATAAAGATAATCTGCCACTTCCTTAAAAATAAAAAAATGGTGCTATGAATATAATATTTCACTGAATTTCCCAGAAGTAATTTAGTTTTCCTGCTAATCCAGACCCAATCTCCTTGCCATTCATTAAATATTTATTGAGCACTTACTGAATACTAAGTACCTCAAAACTTCAAAATTTTATTCTGTTCAGAATTTTATCTTTAAAAAAAGGTGAATAAAATCTTTACGTACATTGTTGCTCCCCACAAGTGCTTATACCGTTTAATAACTTTCATTTTCTTCTAAAAATGGTTTTCTTCCTTCAAGGACTGTAACAGGTCTATCATTTTGAAGAATCAAATTGTCCCTCAAATCTCATCTAATCAACCGTCTTATCCAACAAGAAGTTAACTGTGACAAGGCCACAGTTAAGCACGGAGACCATGAGGCATTTATGTCACCAATTTTTAATGTTTTCATTTATAATATTGCTGATTTTCTTTCACACAGCATCAGGCTGACCTTTGAAAAACATAGGTAGTTAACCAGTAAATCACACAATCATGAGTCTGGGAAAGTTGACAGAAACAATATTTGTGTCACTATAGGGTCATCAACCAGCATGAATAATATTAAAACTGTAAAAAAATAAGATAAGAAATAAAATAAGATAAGATAAAAATAAAATAAGATAAGATAGAGAGGAGGGCTAAAGTACTGGTAAGATCAACATCACCTAGGATCTGAAAGTTAGCACTGCAAATCCCAAAACTCTTTTCTTCACTGTACCAGGAGCTAATCCCTACTGGTGAACTCCCAGGATCCTCGCTTATAAAATTTAACATCAATGTGCTAATTTATAATGAGGATTATCTCTTCCAAGCATTAGAAAACTCACATTGGTTTTCTCAAGCAGGTTGGCTACCACCTGGCCACCTATTTTTCTCTGTTTTTCCCATGAGCCCCACTGCTCCAGCAGAATCCTTGCTAGTACCATTATCCAAGCATACCTGCCAACCACACCAAGATGGAACCTATGGGGCTCACTCCAAAAAGCCTTTTCCGTCTCAGGATAACCAGGAGCTGTCTTGGCTAGGTAGTAATTGGCGTTTTTTGGAAATCTAGAAATAAGAGCTAACGTATACAGATGTTTAAATAACTCTTTTGCTGTACCCTGGGAAAAACTTGAGAAATCTACTTCCCTCCATTCTAGCTGTCCTTTAGTCATCTGAATCCTTCCTCTTCCCCCTTTTTCTTACTTTTCATTCAGTCTGTTCTTCCTATGAAAGGTTCCAGCTAAGTTGAACTCCAATTGTTTGAGTTGTGGAGCTCTTTTACAGTTATAAATATAAAACAGTTTTTACTGGCTGCTACATCACACAAATACCGCTGGACACATTGTCGTAAAAATGCAGTCAGTTTGGAATTATCTGAATTTTTTTAAACAGACTTTATAGTATTTTTTAAACTCCCTGGGCCTGAGGTGGTGGAGAACTTTAAGTAATTATCATCTCAAGTTGAAACTAAATTAAAACTGCAGTTGAAGGTGAGGTTGAGTTTCAAGTTCACTTGAAACTTCTTTCCCCAGGGGGTGTCCGTTATTTGGGGCACAGCATAGGTAGGAGAAAGCTACAGAAAAAGAAAATAAACGTCGGTTCCCAATCAGCACAAGGGAGACTCTCTACATGTGATTCAGCTGCTTCTCTCCTAGCTGTATGATGACACCTGTTCTCACGAAGCAGGTATACATGGGTCTCATTCTGTGCAAGTGTGGGGGCAATGATTTATGTCTCGGATCATCTCGTTCGCGCCTCACCTTACCAGACTGGTGAAGCAGCTGATAAAGAGAGAGAGAGAGAGAGAGAGAGAGAGAGAGAGAGAGAGAGAGAGAGTGTGTGTGTGTGTGTGTGTGTGTGTGTATGTACACATATATATTAATTTTGGCTTTCCTAAACACTACACTAAAAACTTGGTGGTAGTACATGTTCTCTAAGAACACTTAAGCTGACCACACCATCATAGTAACTTAGAAACATGCAGGAAAATGAAAATTTAGAATCTGACTACTGAAGATTTTGAAAGAATCCCAATAACGAGCACCAACCCTTTGATTCCTTCCTGTTGCGTGGAATACTATGGTCCAGATTATGTATTTTGGCCAGAGTAATGGATAGCCCTAAAAAAAACTCTGAAATGTATATCAAATATTAGAAAAACTGCAAACATTTTAATGTGTTCCAACTATAGGTAGACATAAGTGATTGTGTTTTATTTTCACAACTGACTTTGGGTTATGCTGAACTGCACTTAAGAGCATCTTATTTCCCAGAGGATGAAGCTGAGCTCAGAGAGCCCCAGTGATGACGGCCTTAAAGGCAACCAGTAGAACACTCTCAAACCACCATGCGGACCCCATGTGGCCATGCTTTCCATCAGGTCACACTTCGCAGGAGAGCGTGGAGCAGAAGTTAAAAATAGGGGGAAAATAGAGGAAAGTCATCCAGCATATCTGTGTTTACATTAAGTATAATTTGTGGCTAAATGTATGCATAGTCTAACTACACAGGACATTGGTATTGGAAATTGTTTTCTTTGTGAATTCTCAAATTAAGCAAATAGAACTACCATATGATACAGCAATCCCACTCCTGGGTACTCATCTGGAGGAAATAAAATTGGTCTGTTGGAAAGACATCTGCACAACCATGTTCACTGCAGCGCTATTCATAATAGCCACAATATGGAAGCAAACTAAGTGCCTAGCAACACCAAATGGAAAAGTGAAACATGGTATTTATACACAAGGAAGTGCTGTTCAGCCTTAAAAAGGACAAAAATCCTGTCACCTGTGATAGCACGAGTGAACTTTACATTAAGTAAAATAAGCCAGGTACAGAAAGACAAGCATTGAGTGTTCTTATGGACATGTGGAATCTTAAAAAGTTGCCCTCATAGAAATAGAGACTAGAATGGGTGTTACTGAGCCAAGATGGGAAGGTTAGGGGAAATGGTGGTGACAGGATTCAGAGTTCCAGTTAGAGAGAAGGAGAGAGATCTATTTGCAGCATGGTGACCACAGTCAATAACAATGTATTAAGTTCTTGAAAATTGTTAAGAGATATCAAATATTCTCAACCACAAAAAGTATGTGAGATAAGTTAATTATCTTGATGTAGCTATCCCACAATATATCCATATTGTTTAAAATGTTGTGCATGAAAAATATATTGAATTTTTACCTGTCAGTTTTAAAAAATTAACAAAAATCCCACAAGTCTACATACTGTCACCCACTAACAATCTTCTGCCAGCCATGAACCTTCTTTGTTCTGTTCTGACCTGGCTCCTGCTTACCAGCAGCCCTCCTTTGCAGCCAAGAGCAGCCTCGCTAGCAGTAAGTACCAAGTCAATCCAGTGGCTCACCTGACATACCCAAAGCCACATACGTGTATTACATGTGGGCCCTCCATGAGCTGTAAGAGGATTGCTTCACTAGGGGTCAAATTGACACATGTCTCCTTTGAGAAGCAGTAAAATGGGCGTAGTGTGGGAATTTACATTTAGGCATTTGGGTCTCCATTCCGAGCCTGCAATGGATTTTTAATTAGTTAGTGTTTCTAAAAGGTCAGTGAGCTCTTCCCTTAATTCTTAGGATTTTTATGCACATTTAGAAAAACACAGGTGCTTAACACATTTTGTCCAGTTAAACGGGCCTCTGTGATCTGAAATTGGCACAGGCAGGTGGCTGCCAGGTCTGCATGACTTTGGGAAATAGATGTATTTCTCCTTCCCTGCTCTCCGTGGGAAGGGGAAGAAAAGGGGGCAGGGAGACCACTGACAGACAACAGCAGGGTGATTCTGTGCTCAGCATCTTGTCTTGGTGGTATATCTAAGCTGCAAGATTTATAACCTTCTTGTTACAATGTATCAGCTTCAACACTTTCAGTGAAGTCTTCAATAACTTCGATGACATCTTGCTGAGGGGTTTTGTCATTAAAAGCCTAAAGCTGGTCATTAACAAACCTTCTCTGCAATCATCCACCGCTGTGCTAGCTCAGGCACGGGTCTGGCTGGAAAGTTGGGCTGGCTTAGAAACTTTACAGAAGGCTGCATTTTTTTTTTTTCTAAGCAGGGTATATTTCTTTAGGGAAAGAAAATAGAGCTCAAAATCATTTTATCATTTATTTCTCATTATCTTTGGACTAACCCTTCCTGATAAATGCAACCAAATTCAACAAACATCTGTAGAACACCACTAAATAATGGGCATGGTGCATGGGGAGGAAGAGCTAATCATGGAAAACATAACTCCAGCCCTCAGATGGATCTGTGGACCCTGCCCCACAAAATTAGCCATCATTTGCAGATCTTAGTAATGTGGCAGACCCTGCTTAATGCTCTAAGCATCATCTTGTTCACTTTTCACCAACTTTTAGAAACCTTTAGAAAACAGATGCTCCTACTATGCCCATTTTAGAGATGAGATGACTGACCATTTGCCTGCTTCAGCATTTTTTTTTCTACTGTTCTTCATCTCGTAAGTAATAGAACCAGATCTTAAATTGATGTCTATGTGATTTCAAACACATCCATTGCCTCCAAATATCAGGATTGGGCACAGAAAAAGGCAAAGATTATGGAATTCTGGGCTCAGGAAATAATCATACACAAAGCTGAAGGCTGACAAAAGCTGGGCCTGTGTGAGCAGCAAGGCGAACACAGGAGAATTTAGGGCACAGATGGAGTCTTGTCCTTGGAGTGACCTACAGCAACATGGAGACTAAAACAATGTCCACCTGTATGTGTCTACCCATGAAGTCTAACCTGCCCCCAGCCCTGGACCAGTGAATGCTGGTGTTCATTTTATGAATACAAGGTATGATCAGAAAGTAAAATGGATGTTTAGTAAATTACGAAAGTAAGATACATTGCCATTAATCTCCCTCAAGATACTCCTCTTCACTTTGAGCAAACTTACCCCATCATTCTTGCCACTTTCTAAAGCAGTTCTGGAAGGCTTCTTTCTTGAGTGTCTTTGTGTGGCCGCCCTGAATTGATGAAAAATGTTTACAGCAATTTCCATCAAGTAGAAAATTACAGTGTGGGGCTGGAGATCTAGCTCAGCGGTTAGAGGGCTTGCCTTGCAAGCACAAGGCCCTGAGTTTGATCCCCAGCACCAAAAATAAAAAAAGAAAAGAAAATTACAGTGTGTTCCCATCCACCTTATTCACCGGAGCTGGAATTGTCAGAATTCTGGCTCATCTCCAAAGTTAAAATGACCACGAAAGGAAAATGTTCTGAATCCATTCAGGACATTGAGGCAGCCGTGACAACACAACTCAAGACCCTCACTAAAAAGAACTCCAGAACTGCTTCCCAAAGTGCCAAGTATGATGGAACAGGCATGTTGGAAACAAGGGGAAGTATTTTGAGAAGGTTAATGTCAATGTGTCTTTTACTGTTCTAGTAGTTTTTAATTTCAGCAATCACCATATTTTGATCATACTTCATACAGTAAAAATTCATGTGATATTACTTGAGAATAACTGAATCCCAAACATAACAAAAATTCTCTGGCAAGGCGCTTCCCAGTTGTACAGTGGCTGCTTTGGCTGTCAACAGGGTGATTTTTCACCTGCTCTAGCAAGCTCTCAGAAATAATGGGCACAGTTGTTGCTCTCTCCTCCACACCATTCAGCATGGAAATAGTCAAAGGGTCAATTTTACAACACACATCCAGAAGTTCTTCCACAAAATTGATAGAAAACCATGCAGAGATGGGGAAATATCTTGCGACAATGTAGAAGAAGAAAAAGAGAACAGAAAAATAACCAACCTTGGAACAGCTTCCTTTTTTTTTTTCAAATAACAAGGAAAATAACTTGGAGGTGATAGGAATATTTTTAAGGGTGCACATTTTGTAATAATTCTTATCATTGGTTGAAGACCTAGTCTGTGCTGGGAAATTGGTAGGACGATTTGACACAATAATTCATTAACTGGAATCTAGTGTGGACCCTGCCAAGGAAAGCACTATCCTCATACTTCTTGGTAAACAAACCGAGGGTCCAATCGGTTGAGCAGTTTGCCAAAGGCCCTCACAGGGCAACTTGCAGAGCTGGCATACAAGCCTTGCTAAATGTTATTTCAAGCTTTGGGGGTTGATTTTCTTATCAATATGTACATTAATTAAAATATATCCTATTTAAAGATGTTTAAACATGATTAAGTAATACAATGATAAAAAGGCACTAGCTGCTTTCTGTGTCTTTTTTCCCTTTAAAGGGCAATTCTCTCTCTCTTCTCTCTCTCTCCCCTCCCTCCCTCCTTTCCCAAAAGGAAACAGAAACATTAGCTATTAGCTTACTTTTTTACTACTCGATTAATGGCTGTGGGATTTTACCTAAAGAGACCTGTAAGCCTGCCAGGCAGACGCCATTGATCCAACTATAGTGTCATCATGTGCCCGTCCATATGTGTGATGTTGGAGGGAAAGCTTTGTTCCTGGGAACCACAAAGCCATCATCCATCTGACGGCCTGGGTTTTGCTGGGCCCTCACCTGCCGTGCTTCCCACAAATGTCTTCCTTGGCCTGTGATTATTTTTAATCGCTCTCAGTATGCTTCCTACTAGGAAAGTTCTTGCCTAGCAAGATCATCAACACTGCCTCAGAGGAGTCTCAGAAAATGGATTAGTGGGTTTGGTTCAGCTTTTCTGATGAGAAGTAAGATATGGTGTGCCTGAGCTTTGTCCAAGGTCAAGGAAACTACGGGTCCCGTTAGCAACAGCACAAACCACCTCCAGAGGATATGTGGAAGCCAAGGTACCAAACACAAGGAAAGGGTTCTGGATAGGAAACAAAAGGCACTTTGATTCCGAAGGTCCTGAACTCACAGATCATATCTAACACTAGAACAATAATACTAATAATGTGCTCATTCGCTCAGATTCCAGAAAGTATCAGTTAGTAACTTTGTGATTTGAGCAAATGACTTAGGCTCTTTGAAAGTGTTTCCTCCTTTGTAATGTAGGAGGGAAAAGATCATATCACCGTTTTAAGAATGAAATAACATGTAGGCAGCTGGATGTGGGGGGAAACTGGCATTCGAGAGTCGAGCACTGTCAGGGAATTCTTGGTTTTTATTTTTTGTCTGTACTTTCCATAAAGCATGGGTATATTTTCTTCTCACTGCTACTAAGTTTATATGACAAAACGAAGCCACAAATGGCCCTAAAATTGAACGTCATCCCCAAAGCCTAAGAGAGACATTGTGTTAGTTCAAGTTCAAAAATCCCAGGAAGTAGCTGGGATTGGTCTAGCTCATGTCACATGGCTACACATAGACCAATCAACTCTCAGTTGACAGATGCAGTTTTTATCCCACTTGCCAAACTGTCCCTGTGGTAAGGATGTGGATAGGAGGAAGTGGGTCGTTTACAGAAGAGAGGGGGGTTGTTATTAGAAAAAAAGAGTTTTACCACAGAAGAAATCACTGGTACCTACTACAAGAATACATGAAATATACGTCACTATATCTAGTCCAGAATAAATGTACTTATGTACAGTTTTTGCCAATATGTAGATTTCTGTCCATTTTAAATGCCACACATATTTTTTAAAAAGCTAAACAAAATGGTATTATGTATTAGTTATAATCAACATAGATAGGCTATTGTTAAAATTCAGAAGAGACCGTAGATGCTAAGAACAACAGATGTTTTAAGGGCATACTCAAGCTGCTTCTTGACTTATGATGGGGTTAGATCCCAACAAGAGATGAGTGTGGCATTATGACAAAAATGGAAATTAAAAGTCTTATTTTGCACTGAATCTTGCTGCTCTGATATGATCCCAAGCAACGTTCCGAAGGAATGTTCCCCTTTACAGAGCAAAGGAATGAGATTTAGGAAGCAACGGTGTGCCAAGCAACAACATTCTGAAGAGGAAGCTGAAGGTATGAGGTGGGAGACACACATTCCTAACTGGTCTAGAAATTAATGACACACATTTCTAACTGGCTTAGAAATGTGTGTCATTAATTAAATATTATTCTTCTTTATTTCTTTTCAAATATGAAAAGAGTTTCATGAAGGGAGGAGAGTTACCAAAATGACAGCATTGTCTTATAACACAATTCATATATTCTCTATGACACAAAGCTGTTTCTAACAGGGCCCCTTGCTTCCAACCTAAATGGAACATACACTGATAGAGGACATGTGCCATTCTGCACTTCACTGCACAAATACTGAACCTGGGTCCTTTACAACTCCTGCTGATTCATTCCTTAGTAGTTAGGATCCAAAAATATGTAAATAAGCATGTTTGATCAGTGCTATCCTTTTTGTAATAATTAATGTTCTTTCCCAGAAGCCACTACTCCTTCTATTCTTGTCTCCTTCACCCGAGAGGCACAAAATGAAGAAGACAGTTGCTTTTTATGTGATTCAATTTCAGGAGGTTGAAGGTAGGCCAAAATCTTCACCTTTCTCTTTCCTAAATACTTTTTCTCCCCTCTTCTAATTATATTGCTTTACACTAATTTACATGAATTTCAGCTTTCAAAATCATTGGTCTTTGCTGAATGCAAATAAGCACACAGGAAATTATATTAAGTTTGCACAATTGATCTTTCATCATTTCAGATGGTACCTTTGAACAGTTCCTGAAATGTCTGTCTGAAATCTTCCCAGCGCTGGATGTCGTCCAAAGATGGGGGGTCACACTGGGGAAGCCCATTCTCAGTGATGTAAATTACAGGGTCATTATACGTGTCCTAGAACAACAGAGCAGAAGTTTTATTCCAAACAGATTTTTTTTTAAATCTCATAAAATCAGGTGCATTACTCTCTATATTCTTGAAGCTACAACCCCAAAACTAGTTTTCATCAAATTGCACTGACCCTATTAACTTAATTTTCCATGCACTGACCTTTTATGACTAACAATGGAAAAGCAAAACTGTGCAAATGTCCATGAAGAGAGTGAAATGACTCTTATTATAATGAGAAGACAGAAATATCTTTCTTCCATCAGCATCTGCTGATTGTCACTGTCCCTTAACCCCTTGGTCCCACTGACAGCTACATTCTGTATCCCCCACAGGAGGGGCCCTGAAACTGGTAACTTGAAATTTTAATTCCAGCTACCTAGATGCCATCTAGCGCAGCAGAGACCCAGAAAGGATCCAGCTATGTCTTTTCTTAAAATACCTCTTAATAATCACAGCTAAGACACCAGCCTGCCAAAACTGTGCAAAGTATACCCAAGATACTCTTACTGCTACAACTGACTTTAACAACGAATCTTAATTTTGACCACTGGCTTTAAAGCATGTAACCAGCCAGTTAACCCCCACAACTCAGACTCTAATCTGTTCTTCCCAAGCCCAAAATGAGTATGTTATTATCTAAAAATCATTGTTTTTTAGGTCCATAGGTATACATACACTTGCCTGTCTCGCTACCTTCCCACATGTACACACACAAATCATAGTTACCTTAATATAGTTCAGCAGTTTACGTATTCCCCATGGCACCACACGGACCCACCCCACACCTTTCCAAGACGGATCCGGAAAAACCTCAATCTCTGCATCCTGAAAAAATCCAAGTTCTGCTTCCTTATTTTCCTTGTGCCTGACAAAGCGGGTCGTGTAATACTGCACAGCAAAAAAATCAGCAGTGCCTTTGATCATTTTCTTCTCCTCTTCTGTGAATTCTGGAAGCCTCGATGATGGATAGCCTTGCTTTTCACTCATGGAGGCAATCTGGGACTTGACAAGTTCAGGATAATCACCATCAATGAATATAGGTTTAGCAAAGAAATCGAACTGGAAATTGATGGCTCTTTCAACAGCTTTCTGGTCCGGCATTGAGCTGGGATTTGATGGTTCTAGCCATACACAAAAAAGTGACAGGGAGACCACACCCTTCTGCTCTTCCCGGAATAAGGAATCATAACTGTGCCAGGCTCTGGCATGGGCCCTAATCATATTATGAGCTGCCTGATAACCTCCAGTCCCAATATGAGGAACACCAGGAGCAAAGAAACCCAGATCATATCCCAGCGCACTACAAACATTAGGCTCATTTATGGTGATCCACTGCCTGACTCGATTCCCAAAGGTACCGAAGCAAAGCTGGGCATATTTGTCAAAAACGTCAATGATTCTATCTGACAACCATCCTCCTTGGTCTTCTAAAGCCTGAGGCAAATCGAAGTGGCAGAGCGTCACTACATGTGTAACCCCATTTGATAACAAATCATCAATGATCTTGTTGTAATAGTCAATTCCTGAGAGAAAAAATACAAGAAAAAAGTTATTTTCAATATGTTGGCAATATTTTGATCAGGATAACCCTTATACAAAATAAGAGAAAGGTTATTACTTCCTCACTGTAATCAACAGAACGCTGAGAGGAAACATCAAGAATTCCCTGACTACAGGTGTGGTGGTGCACGCGTGTAATCCCAGCACTCAAGAGGCTGAGGCAGGAGGATCACCTTGAGTTCGAGGTCAGCCTCAACTACCCAGCGAGTTCTGAACTGTATAGCAAGACTTTGAACTGCATAGCAAGACCCTTTATAAAAAAAAAAAAATCCCTGATTGGCTGATCAGGGGGTGTGATCAGAAGACTGGAAGATGCTTGTTTGGAAATGGACCCATTTGGGCAAGTTGCTATCACCAAATGGTGGGCTATTTTCCCACTTACCAGAATTGTTTTACTTAGTTGTTTCTATGCTCATGTTTGTCTCTCAACCCTGCTGGCATACAAGCCCCAGGAGAGCAGGAGTCTTAACTATCTAGTTAACCTTTGGATTCCCAAACCTTGGAACACTGTCAGAAACTTCGTATGTAATATAAAGATTTCTCTGAATGAATGAATGAAACTCAACTGTATCGAACA
>PVJO010016514.1:0-43028 GCA_004026905.1 Hystrix cristata
CCCCCTGCTTTTCCCCTGTTGCTTAGGATCATTTTTGCTATTCTTGGTCTCTTCTGGTTCCAGATGAAATTCATGATTGTCCTTTCTAATTCTTTGAAGTATGTTAGTGGTATCTTGAATGGAATTGCATTGAATCTGTATAGTAGTTTAGGAAGTATAGCCATTTTCACGATGTTGGTTCTTCTTACCCAGGAACATGGGATGTCTTTCCATTTTTTGATATCCTTTTCAATTTCTTTTTTTAGGGTGCTATAGTTTTCGATGTAAAGATCTTTTACTTCCTTTGTTAGATAGATTCCTAAGTATTTTATTTTTTTGTGCGGCACCATTTATTAAAGAGACTGTCTTTCTTCCAGTGAGTTTGTTTGGCCCCTTTGTCAAAGATAAGGTGACTGGTCATTCTCTTTTTTAAGTGAAGGAGCCATGAGGAACCTGGGAGAATATATATATTTTTTTCTTAGAACAATCAGCCCAAGACCAGCAAAATAAAATGGTCTAGAAAAAAACTGCGTTTAAAAAAAAAAAAACAAAAAAAAACTGCATACCATGTTTAGTCAACACATTCAGAAAGTACTTATTGCATGCCTGTATCAGGTACAAGGCAACATTTGAGATACTAAAGATAAAGAAAGAAAGAAGTAAACTTTGGTTGCTGTAAGTGAATCCTGTGTGCTGCGTAGTTTAAACAATAGAAATGTATATTCTGGCGATTCTGGAGGCTAGAAGTCTAACTTCAAGCTACCAGCAACCCAGTTTCTGATGAAGGTTAGATCTTTGGTGTCTCCCCTCTTTTCAAAGGGACACCAGTTTTAAGAGATGAGAGATTAGGGCCTCAGTGTTATGTCTTTAGTTAACGTTAGGAACCTAACTGAAGATCTTCTGTTCAAATGCAATCATTGTGGGTGTTAGGTCTTCAATAAATGTATTTGGGGACACACGGTTTAGTCCATCACAGTAAATGGCAAAGACATCTGAGTGCAGGGGATTACATGGTGTGATAATAAACCAACTATTTTCTAAACAATCTGTTTGGTCAGGGAAAGGTACTTCTTAAAGAATATGCTCAAAGGCAGTTTCTCACAAGTAAATGCTGAATGTAAAAGCATGTATTTCTTGGATCATTCTTAGTGAAAATAATTTTGCTGTCCTAAAAGACATTTTGTAGGAAAAGGCGTTTATTTTGCAAGATGAATTGGACTGCATATTTATCACAATCTTTATGGAGTAAATTTTATGGAGCCAGCTATGGATACAGATACTAAATTACTGCAAAATAATCCACGAGAATATGACTGAGGCTGGCCTGTATGTGTGACAGATGATTCTGCTGAGGTCCTAAAGGAAAGCAATGAAAAACAGAAAACATTTTTAAAAATTAAATAAGCAAAACAAACTTATTTATTGATCTGCCAGCAGAGCGAGTTGACAAATGATTGCATCGATTAATTGATTTAAACCTGTGCAACTTCCCGCACCAAAATGATAAAGCTTCCCAGCAATGTGGCGAAATGCCAAGGGTTGTAGCTGGAAGGTGCTATTTGGTGAGTTGCATTTGACAGCAGAATGCTGACAATGAATCAGCTGCTCTCAGTAATTTGCATATCAAAATGTTTTAGGTTTTCACTATAATTCTAAAGAGTCTGCGTTATAGGGCCCACTTTCTAAATGAAGAAGCTGGGGAAAGACACTTGCTGTCCAAACTCAGCTGCAAAGTAGTTACATCTCATCCAGCATGCATGCAACTGGATACAAGTGCTTTCTCTATATTTCAGTTTGCACTGTGCAGGCTAGGTGCAAGCTTCGCCTATGAGTACATCCGTTGATTTGTGTGATCTACAAAGAGGAAGCAAAGTCATGGTAGGTCAGACATACCCCCCACCCCCAAGATAGAGTCAAAGGAACTAGGATCGTATGCTCAACACCCATTGTTTTATGTGTGTTTTCATAACACATTTTAATTTACATGGTCTTAAATTCAATTGTGTATTTTAGTTATCTTTAAAATTTTGTCATGTTCTTGGTTTTAAAATGCAAAATTTATCTAAAAGCTTTACTATGCAGAATCAAAATGCCAGCAGTTACCTCCTTTGCTTTTTAGTGGTCCTCATCCCTACTCCCCAGAGGTAATGACCCTCATTACTTTTAGCTTTTTCGTCTGGTGTTAAACAAATTTCTTAATACTCTAATGATCCTGTGTGGCCATTTCTGGATTTAATTATTTAGACATTATTGTTCAGTTCCTTCCAACAGTGTGTAAGGTTTTAGCTCTCTTTAAACATTACTCCACTCCCACTTCTTCTAAATGTAATTAGCAAAGCTGCATTTGTATTGCTTTTTCTCTGTCACTCATCAGGGGCTAACTCCCACTTTGCACAGAAACCCTACGATTCCTCCACATTCTTCACAGAGCCCGGATGCCTTACCTGCCATCCTGTCCTGTCCTGAACTTCACTGCTTTTTCCCTGTATAAATGCTGCCTTAGGCTGTTTGGGCTGCTAAGACAAACTGCCATCAACTAGAGGCCTATAATTGACAGATTATTTTTCATTTTCTGGAACCTAGAAGTCTAAGATCAGGGTGCCAGCATGGTCAGAGTTCACTTCCTGATTCTTGGCTGGCTGTTTTATCATTTTGTTCTCACATGTTGGTAAAGACAAAGGAACTCTCTGAGATCTCTTTTATAATCTTATTCATCAGGGCTTTACCCGCATGAACTAGTCCCTAACTGAAGCAACATCTCTAAGTGCCATCCCAGAGGAGTTACAAATTCAATCTAAGAATTTAGAACAGAGAGGAAAAAGCATTCGGTCTAAAGCAGATTCCATCGTCCCTAGATTCCAGGTGTTCTCATTTTGTTGAACTGTATCTACTGGTATCTTCTTGGACAAGGGAGGAATTGAGCATAAAATTAAGAAATATGGTACTTGTGACTGTAAAAATCTGAAAAATATTGCTATAGTGCTTTCATGCTTATTGGCATTTTCACGGCCATAGAGACCTTGGTGGAACATTTCCCTACAATATTTTCAAAGAAATACACCACTGAATTTATCTTGGTCGTGGTCTTGCATGAAATGTTTATTCTTCTTTTGATTCCAAACCATCATGTGATATCTTATATTTCTCCTAATCGCTAGAATATTTTAGGATTTCCGTCCCTAGAGTTTTAAGTTATATGATTGTCCATAGAGTTATTTTCAATGCCTTGTGATAAGTATTTGATGAAACCTTATAATCTCTGATCTCATACCTTCTATGTTGGGATTTTTTTCCTATCCTTTTGTAACAATTTTCCTTGCTCTTCTTGTCATTTTTCTCTATTTCTGGAACTCCTTTTGCTTGGATCATATACCTTCTGTGTCAATCCTGTAATTGCCTTCTCTTTCCTATTCCAATCATCCAATTGTTTCTTTTCATCTAAGGAATGTATACATTTTATCTTCTAAATCTTTTGTTTCTTAAAAGCGTTGAGTTTAAAAAAACATTTCTTATTTTCTCAGCTAGTCTTCTATTTGGATATTACACATGAAAGATACTCACTTATCTCTCCAAGCGTCAAGTGTAACACATTGAACTTCTCTTCCGGTATCTACATTGTCTCTGTGACACTGTCTTCTGTCCTTTTGTGTTGGCCTCTGATTTCTTGATTAAGACTTTTCCCAGAAATTCTGGTATACTTATTGTTCATTCATTTTTATGAATATGAAACTGGTTGTAATGAGACTTTTGATTGTTAGTGTGGTCAATATGCCTGCTGGATTTTTGTTAGGAAATGCAAAATAATATAATAGTAATTCATCTAGACCTGCTTAGTCTTTGCAGGGAATCTTCTAACCTCTTGCTTACAGTTACAATCCTCTATTTCTGTTTAAGGAGCTCAACTTTTTCCTACCTGATAATCCACAGAGTTCAGAAAACCTGAATTAATTTCTGTAGAAAATATAACTAGTTTAACAAGATTAGTTGCCTAACTACACTGGGTAGAGGCAAGATACAATCCTAGCTTTTCACTTGAAAATATTATAGTTATGATTTAAGTATCAGTTGTCCCCCAGAGACTCATTTACTGAGGGGTTGATTCCCAATGCAGCGATGTTCAGAGGTGGGGCCTATAGAGTTGACTGGGTCATGAGGACAAGAATTTAATTCGTAGATTAATCCATCCATGAGTTCACAGCAGGATGTGATGTTAAGAGGTGGGGACCGAATAGAGAAAGGAGTTCTCTGGAAGCACAATCTGGGGGGATATAATCTTATACGCAGCCCTATTCTTCTCCCTCTGACTCTTCCCTGGCTCTTGGCTCCCAACTGCCATGAGGTAAAGAGCTTTCGTCCATCATATCTTCCTGCCATGATCTTCCTGCCTTGAAGTCAGTGGCCATAGATTAAAAACTCCAAAACAGTGAACCAAAACAAACCTTTTCTCCTTTAAACTGTGCGTGTCAGCTATTTTTGTTCCAGCCACAGAAAAGTGAAGAATACACTGAGTGAACCCAAAAAAGAATTAACTGAAAGAAATACACACTGAGACACATTTTAAACAACTGAAAACAAAACATAAAATATCCTGGAGGCAGTGAGAGGGAAGTACAACATCACCTACAGTGGAAACACAATGAATATGACATCAGATTTCTCCCCAGAGGTCACAGAGACCAGAAGGAAGTGACAGACCATTTTTTAAATGTTGCAAGAACCCAACTGTCGAGCCTCTATTCAGAGAAGCTACACACAAAGAAGGACAAAATGGAGACATTCTGGAAAAAAAAAAAAAAAAAAGGAAAATGAAGGGATTTGTGGGCACTTGACTTACCCTAAAGACCCTCCTTGTTTAATAAGTTTTTTTTTAAGCAGAAAGGAAACAATACAAAAGAGCCTAGAAAGAGTAGAACAATAAAACATAGTAAGTAAAAAATATGGATAAATACAGTAATCTTTCCAATTTCTTTTTAGTTATTCAAACCGTATATCTCTATATATTATACATTCAGTATATATGTACATATTAAGACTGTGTTATAAATGAGGAAAGATAATGTAATGTAAGAGGCGATAAGGCTTCTCCGCTTCCTCCTAGTGAAATGAAAACCCTGGAAGACTGATAAGGTCTGTGTGTGTTCTGTGTGTGTTATGAAATAGCACAACCACTACAAGGAGCTGTACAATGAGAAAGAAATACTTTTTAGAACAATCACGACTGATTTCTAAAAATTTGAAAGTAATCTACAAGTAGAAATTTAAAAAGGAAAATCAGGAAAACAGAGGATATATGTACTTATTTATGTGCATATATTTAAACTTGACATGAAAGTAAATTGGATAAAAGAAAACAATGATAAACTATACTTCATAAAAATTAAAAAACAACAACAGCAACAACTTTTGCACTGCAAAGCACATGTTAAAGTACAAGAAAACAAACTGGATACTGTAGCAAATGGTGTATTTGTAAACCACAAATCTAACAATGTTCTCCTGCCCAAAATATATAAAGAACTCTTAAAACTCAATAATGAAAACACCATTAAAAATAGAAAAAGTAGAAAAAGTAAATGGTATAGTTTATTCAATAAGATATAGATGTGGTAAATAGTTATGTCAACAGTGTTGAAATTCATTAGCTATTATGTGAATGAAAATTAAAATCTCAGTTAACCAAAATGAAAATAATTTAAAGAACAAATGAAAAAGAGATGGTAGGAAACAACGAAGGATGGTAAGAGGATTTTGAGAAGCAGGAAGTAAAACAGATTGAGATGCAATATGTACATGTACTCATTCTGCAAGGTAAATATAAGTATGTATCACGAAGATATACCAATAACAAACAGAAAACCACAATGAATTTAAAGCAAAATGCTCACTTGTTAGTTTGGTTAATTTTTTTTTTTTTTTTTTTTGGTGGTGCCGGGGATTGAACTCAGGCCCTTGTGCTTGCAAGGCAAGCACTCTAATCACTGAGCTAAATCCCCAGCCCCTAGTTTGGTTAAGTTTTAAAAAGGACAGTAACAACACCAAATCATAGTGAATATGAAAGAAACTACTTATTCGTACATTGTTCATGAGAATGTGAAAAGGCAGAGAAACTCTGGAAAATTTTAGCCATTTAGTTCATGAGAATGTGAAAAGGCAAAGAAACTCTGGAAAATTTTGGCCATTTAGTTGCAGAATGAACCATAGAGCTATCAGCCATTGTGTTCTTAGGCACTTATAAAAATGTATGTTCATATGATGTTATAGTCAGATTTTCTGTCACTGGTACACAATACTGGACACACACAATTTAAAGGAGGAAAAATTTGATTTGGCTCTGTTACGGTTTGTGTCTAGATGTCCCCCCAAAGCCACCACCATGGGGTTACAGGTGAGATGTTTTCAGAAGTGGCTGGATCTAGAGTGTGTGATTACTAATTTAGTCCACTGATTGATTTGGCATAATTCTGCTGGGATCCAGGATGTGATAGTAGGATTAAGGGTGCTAGGATTAGAGGTGGGAGTGCTACCCACCCTAAGGGCAGATAGCCTGGATAAGATATAAGAGACAGAGGCTTGTCTATTCCCTTGCTTACCTTGCTGCCTTCTGCCTGTCTGCTGTGCTGCCTTGCCTTGGAGGCAGCCAACTCTGAATTGAAACTTCTACAAATATGTAAGCCAGATAAACCTTTCCCCCTTCTACTTTGGGTGTCAGGTATTTTGTCTCAGCAGTGAGAGAAAAGTAAGTAAAACAGGCAGTTCAGTGAATTCAGTCTATGGTCAGCTGGTTCCAGGGGAGAAACAGCATGGCAGAAAGGTATGGGGAAGCAAAGGTGCTTAGTTCATTTTGACCTGAAAGCAAAGCAGTGGAACAATGTCCTAGAGGAAGGGGTGAAGCACAGAGCCTAAGGGCATGCTTCCATTACCCACTCAGACACACCCAGTAGTGTGCTTTACAGTCCTCTCAGAGCCTCCCAATCCAATACAAGGAACACAATTAAGTGTTACTGTTTGTATCTAGATGTCCTTTAAAAACCTCATGCCCTCATCAGTGGGGCTTTTGTGAGGTGACTGGATCATGTGTGTGTGATATAGTTTATAGATAATGTGATGTTAGGAGCTGAAGCCTGGCAGAGGAGGTGGGTCACTGAGGGCCTGGAAAGGTTTATCTCATCCCTTCTCCCTTGGTGTTGGTCTTTGCCCCCCAGCCCCACCCCATCCCCTCAGTCCACGAGCTGCTTCTCCCCTGCTATGCCCCTCCCCTGTGCTACTCAGCATTGGAGGCAGCAAAGTGTGGACTGAAACCTCTACAAACTACAAGCCAAAATAAACCCTTCCTTCCTTAAACTGTGGGTGTCGGATATTGCATCTCAGTGACTAGGAAGTAACTAAGACACAGGGCTACTGAGACGTCCTTCAGTCGGTGAAAGGTTAAGTAAACTGTGGTACATCCATCCTCTCAAATACTCCCCAGCAATCAAAGAGAATGGACTATTGATACCAGATACTCAACAACCTGAACAAATCTCCAGAGGGCGATGTGCAGTGGAAAAGGGCAACGCGAATGGCTACCTGCTGCTTCATTTCATTTATAAACACTCTTGAGATGAAGAACTGAGGAAAATGGAGCTGAAGGGCTGGGTTAGGCAAGGTGGAAGGTAAGTGCGTTTGACTAATAAAGAATGGAAGGTATCCTGGTGGTGTATATGTACGTTCAGCATCTTGATGGCATCGATGCGGAAATCCTTGTTTGAAGACCATAGTACAGTTCTGTAAAATGTGACCCTGAGGAAGACTGGTACATACTACAGTGGGTCTTTATGCAGTATTCTACAGCTGCATGTGAGACTTCCATTATCTCAAAATAAAAAATAAAAATTTTAAAAAAAGAAGAGAGAGAAGGGGCAAAGTACAAAGATTCCTTGTTCTTTTGTTGTTATACTTGATTTTCATGTGTGTGGAGAATATGTCCAAAAATATCATGACAAGTATTTCAATTTTATTGTATTTCTTGAGAATTCATGGTATTTGTTAGCTTTACCTATTGACTTGTATTGTGTTTATTATAATGTTAATTAAGTACAAATGTAAACAGAGTGTCTAAACTCATTTGCTTATAGCTCATTCAAAGTTATAAAGTCAAAGAATTTATAAATTAAATGATAATAAAATAAACGTACAATAAAAATCCAAACAAACAGCACAAATTAATGTTACAAATGATGTTTTTTATATTAAATTAATAATTACAATATGAATAGAGCTTTGATTACTAAAATGCAATTCATTTTACTTTTAGTGCACTCTTACTTCTACGACTGCATGATTTAGTTTTTCTACCATTTTCTCATTTTCAACTAACCTTTGTTCACCTATTGGGCCTCAGTTTTGCTTAATATTGTTTCAATCTGAATTCATCATTTATGCAGTATGCTCATCTCTTAAGTCAGTATGTATATTTGGGTACGTTATTATTTTGTGCCAACACTATCATAAATATGTATTTTGGCAGGCTCTGAAATTATTTAGAGGCTGTGAGACATCTGAGAATTCATGGTTGATCCCCTGGATTTCTGTTCCCCTCTTTAAGAAACATTGTTTTTGCTTCAGTGAACTCAAAAGAACCTCATCAAATGCTTGGAACTTTTAATTAGCTTCATATTTCTCTTCATCTAATCAAAAGATGATAAAATTTTACTGCTAAAGAAAAAAATCAAGAGAAAAACACATAAAATCTGGGGCAGTAGAAACTGGCTAACCCAAATACATCATCTGTCATAATGTGTAATGAATAAAAACCTATAAAAATCTGAGAAATTGAATGAAGTACATTTACTTTAAGTGTTATATTTTCTACAAATATTTCTGTTTATACCGCTATAGGTTAAAAATCTACAGAGAGAAAAGTATTTTCACAGCCAAAATAAATACCATTTTCTGTACTTTAAAAAACATTGATCCTGAACCTTCTATGTCTTAATGTAGGGGATTCAATTATGTAGTTTGTTGTTATTATTGTTTTTGGTGTATAGGGAAAGTTTGAATAGTTTCTGCCCTGTAATAAGTTTTCTCTATTAAAAAGTGAATTTTTTTAATGGAAATTGGGCTCTATAGGTTAAGTTAATGGTGATTCCTTACTGAGAAATATCTATATTTTACTGTCTGACAGGAATCTTCAATAAATCTACACAAATTTATTTTATTAAAATAGGTATAATTAGAAACTGTTGGATGAGTATAATAGTAGCTTCATTTGATTTTTGATCTTTAGTGATTTTTCTTATTCATTTTTATGCAGTTTTCTTATATGAAAAGGCCCTTAATATTTCAAATAAGAAAGAAAATAGTCATAATTTGCTACTTTTTATTAAGAAGGAGGTCTCTTAGACATATACCTATACCTAAATTTATTTCTTCTATGTTAACCATTATTTCATCTAATATTGTCTTAAATAAAGACTTGATTTATCCACTTGACACATTTTTTGGAGGGTGTGCTGGGGATCGAACTTAGGGCCTTGTGTTTTTAAGACAAGTGCTGTATCACTTGAGCTAAATCCCCCCCATCCACTTGATATATATTTTAAATTTTAGTTTTCCTTCCACTTTTTTTTCTTCTTTGATAGATTGATATGTCTGGTATACTTGGAATATTTTCACTTGGGTGATTCTGAAAACTTACACAGTTTTTATACGTAAACTGATTCTGTTTAAATTTATTATTAATCTTGCACACTACAGCCTCAGTTTAGGTATTGTTTCATATCTAAATTAGTATATACATTTCCATTTAAAATTTACAACATTATTTAAACTTCAGAAACAAAAATTGTATGACAAAAAAGAAGAAAGATACAGAAAAAGATATAAAAATCTTTTGGCCAGAAAGAGGCTAGGCATAATGATAAACAAAATAAAACAACAACAACAACAACAACAACAACAAAAATATGAAACAAAAAAAAAGTTTCATTGCTCTCCAAATGGGCAAAGTAAGAAGTAGAATAAAATGATACTATAAAGTTAGTATATGGCCAAAGCTTATAACACTTCTTAAGACTTAATAAGGAGTTTTAATTTATTCTAATTTAAAGTTTGAAGCTCCTGAAAGACAAATTAGTAGTACGCTTGGAAATGCATTACTTTTTCTGCAGTGAAAACTGGAAGGCACTAAGAAAAAAATTCACAGAAATCAACTAGAAGGCTATTGCAGTAATCTAAGTAAGAAATGCTGCAGTTTAAACTAGAATTGTGGCTGGAGGAAGAAAGGAAATGAATATATTTATTCATTTTGAAATGTGTGTGGAAAGCTACGTGAGTTGTCACAGACTGGATGTGCAGGATAAAAATCCAAGGATGACGATGATGATGATGATGATGGGTATAGGTAGTGTGCATGATGTGATTTCTCGAAGTATAGTACTATGAAGAACACTTCTTATAAAGTCGTTAGGGTTTGAAGCTTGACTGTCCCCCAAAGGCGTCATGTGTTCAGCACTGAGCTTTTCGATTGGGAAGTGAGGTGCTGTACTCATTTCTGGAGTAATCCATGGGAGAGTTCAGAGCTCACTGTGCTGCTGGGAATGGTGTTCGAATGTAGGTGACCTGGAAGGCATCTCTCCCTTCTCTCTCTGCTTTCTAACTCCCTTGACCTGACCAGCCCCATGACAGGCTTTTTGGCCACATTGTTCCTACATTTGAGCCTCTCAACAGTGGACTGAAATTTCTGAAACTGTGAGCCAAAATAATCTTATCTTCCTTAAATTGTGGGCATGGGGTAAACATGTGTACTAGCCATGAAAAAGTGCATAAGATAGTCATTAACTTAATCCTTGTGATAAACTCAACAGATGGGTATTACTGTGATTTTTATAAGGTGACAAGGAGTAAATATTTGTGTCCACTGAATATGCCTATGGTAAAGTCTGTTCCCCATTGTGATGGTTTAGAAGTTGAGGTTTGGAGAGGTGATCAAGTTTTAAGCACAGACTCTACACAAATGGGATGAGTGTCCTTATACGGTGAAACATGAGGGGACTGATTTCTCTCTTTTGTGTGAGGACAACATAAAATGATGGCCATCTGCAAACCAGAAAGTGAGCTCTCACAGGAACTTGGCCAGGTTGAAATCATGATCTCAGCGTATCCTCTAAAACTGTGGAAATAAATGCTTACTGTTTAGTTCATCCAATCTATAGTATTTTGCTAAAGCAGCCCAAACCAACTAAGACACAGATGACAAAAGTGTGACACAGAAAGGTGCAGAAAATTGCCCAAGATCACCCTGCATTTTGGTAGGGCCAAGAATATTAGGCCATAGAAACAATATTTCTTGTCATTGAATCTTACTGGTATGGAGGGGTTCTTAGTCACTTTCCTTGTTGCTGGAACAGAATACCCAGCGATCACAACTTAAAAGAAGAGAGGTTTCTTTTGGCTCGTGGTTTTTAGAAGATTAAAGTTGTAGTCAGCTGGCTGCAGAGCAGGAGAGGTATGGTGTAAGGATCTGCCAGAGGAAAGCTAGCCATCTCATGGTGGCCAGGAGCAGAGAGAGAAGGGAGGAGCCAGGAAGAGAAAGAAGGCCTCCCAGGTCACACCCCCAATGACCTGCCTCTTCTGACCAGGTCCCACCTCCTAACAGCACCTTTAGCTAGGAATTCAGTAGTGGATTAGTTCACCAATGGGGACAGCACCTTTATAATCCAATAACCTTCCATACCTGTGAGAATTTGGGGCAACATTTTAGATTTAAACCATAACAAAGGGTTTCTGGTTTGAGTAACTAAATGGACAGTAAAACTATTTAGAATGATCGGTGAATCAAGAAATTAGAATGTAGATCGAGTGTGGAATCAAGTACGTAATTTTGAACCTAAGTCTGATGTGTTGACAGAGGAGTGTTGTGATGTAAGTGTAAGCATATGATTCCAATATTTGTCAACGAATACATGGAATTTAATGCCACAGTAATAAGTGATACTTCGAGGTAGGCATGCAACATAGTATAAAAAACATGTTCATGTAGAGGTAAAGTATAGAAAAATAATCTCATGAAATGGCTAAAAAGACCAGCAATCTAGGTGGAAAATTGAGAAATGGATGAGTCAAAGGTTAAGAGAGTTTTAAAAAACGAAGATTGATTATTTTGAATGCTACCAGATAATATGCAGATAGAGAAATGAGCAATGGATTCGCCAGAACTGGAGAAGAATGAAAGCAGCATTCTGATTGGAGCAGAGTTGAATAGTGACCAGAAGGTTAATGAGTAAGATTCATTACTTCCTTCTAGTACAAATCCTTCCCAATGGCTGAGAAACTGTCCTGTGCTTAGTCTGGAGAAGAAACGAAAAATAAGAGGTACTTGTGATATTAGCATATATTTACGTATTCGTAGGATGAAGAGAGACAGAAACAAGGAAAGGCCATCTATTCCAATTATTCTTTATTCAGCCTGAAGTTTGAGTCTTGAAATATGATGTGAAGGAAATATTATATTGTCCTCTAGTAAAATAATTATCATGTATAAGCAATGACATATATGACCTATACGAATTCAGGACGTGTGTCAAGGAATGGCAGGCCTCTCCTCACTCTGTCAAGTGTCTCACTCAGGTTTCTATACTCCAGTTGATTTGTAGAGGCTTTGTGGAACTCTGAATATTTGCTAGCCGCAAGCTCTCTCTCTGCCAAGTCAAAATTCCATTTGCTGCCAAGTAAAAATGTTTGGCCTGGGGATAATAAAAATGAAGATATGTGATCAACTACAGATTTTGAGCGACTGCTTTATAAATGTTCTATGTGTATATGATTGTAATTACATTTTTCAGGTCTGGCCTCAACTGTACATGAGAAGTTCTTAATGTCTATTCTACTGGGTTCTGTTTTGGTCAAATCCTCCTTTGCATTTTCTTCTCAGCCTGTACGCTCAGAGTTTTAGGATAAATACCTTCCTAAACTCAAGGAAGGCCAGTATAACACTGTAGGTACCTCTGCACACTACTAAAAAAGAATCTTAAACCATTTCCATTCTTGGCTATTACCTCACAGCACAGCTTTATTTTAAAAGGTTATTTCATAGAGCTTGCAAAGAAGGAATGATGGTACAAAATGCATAATATTTCCACACAAAAAGAGTTTTAAAAGAATTCCCATTTCACTAGCTTTCAAAATTAAGAAGTTATCTTTCTCATAATATTAGAAGTAGGCACTTTTCAATGTATCATTTCGTATGACAAGAAAATTGCACTTCTATTATTTAAAAAAATAGTAGGATTCATCTAGTTCTGGTTGCTTTTATAGGCTAGTTTTGCTTTGCACAACGTAGACATTATGAGGTCCTATAAATAATTGAAGGGAAAGAAGGCAAATGATTCTCAGCTCCTCTGTCACAGGAGTCAACAGAAAAAAGAGTTGTCTTCTAATAGGAAGGGCGTCAGTAGCATACACATATACAGTTCTGCCTTTGTAGGCAGCTTTTGTAAGGTTCCAGATGAACAAGAATTCTTGTGACAAAGTTCTCTTCAGAAGATGTTGATATGATGGAAAACATAAGGCTAGTTCTATTCTAGAGGGAAAGTAAATTTCTCATGGATACAATTGCAACATAGTTTCTATTGTCCTGAGTATGGTTGTGAGTAGCGCTGCAGGAAGATGTGGAAATTGAAGCCTTTGGCAGCACAGACTGTTAAACCTGACTCTTCTCTTTGAGAGAACCATGTTCTCACTTTTTTAAAATTAGAAGGTCAAATAATCTCACATTCTACCACATTTTGATAGGAAATCAAACATTTTCATGTGGTCGTTGGGTTAAGGTCTCACACCTTTATTTTTGAGATTTCATTTTTAGGGCTCGAACCTGAATTTCCAGAAGGACCATAGAACACTCACCTTGGTGGGCTAATATATCAATGAAGGGATATTCTTTGATTTAGCAGCTTTATACTATCTTTCCTCAGCTTCTTCACATTAATGTTTTGTCCAACACAAATCTAAAGTGGCTTTCATTCCTCCACAGTAAAAGTAAAATAATAGGACTCAGAAGCAGTTGGTTTTATTCAGTATGTGTCTACACGTGAGTATAAATTACATAAAAAGAAAAATTTATTCTATAATATATTCATGAAATCCTTTAGTATAATTGAAACTTATGGAAAAGAGGCTCACATAAATTTATTTCTGCAAACATCATTTCTTTGAATATGAGTCTAGGAGATTATTTTTGTGCATATTTAATTCTTTCTCTGTATACTATAAGCATTTCTTGCACATTTCCTTTTATTTTCCATAAAAATGGGAGTTTCTGTAACTTTATTCTGAAAGCATTGGTAAGCCTGTTCCTAATTAACTTGTGTCTTACCTCCTCCTTCGAAAATAACTTGGTCCACAGAGATCTTTTTTTTTTTTAAATGCATTGCAAAATCCTGTTGCCAGTGAATATTCCGTACAATGATTCATTTAATTCATTAACTCACATTTTAAAGGAATCTGTAATGATTTGTTGGGCAGAGACTTGGTGGATTTGGCTTGGAAAAAGCAATGCCCCTCATTTCTTGCCTTGTCTTATATCTGATCGTGCAGGTTTTATGACAGAGTGGAAGCCTGGTATATTTAATGTATTCACAAAGACATATTCTTTGTCCTTTCTAGAGGCCTTTTCAGGATTTAATATTCCCTTTGTGCAGAAATTAAAGCTGGTTGAGATGAAGTAGAAACAGAACTGTATCTCCAGAATTTTATGTCCTACATAGAGTTCTAAAGGTACATTTAACAGCTGCCTTAGTTCAAACCAGACCAGTTTTCAGCTCACGAATGCGTTTCTACTGGCTGCAGGAGAGGGCAATGTTTGCCAGGCTGATTAACCCTCTTCCCAATTTCATTCTTCAAAAGTGTGCAAAATCCCTGAGGGCCAAAGATACCTAAGACATTTACATGTGCATGATCGTGAAATAAAAAGTGATGAAACAGAGAAAATGATTTTATTTCTTGGAAAAGGAAATGATTCAGTACTAATACAGTTTGCAATGGTACATAACTTACTACAGATGTTTAAAATGCAAGCAATTCAAAGGAACACCTCTAAAAAAGAAACCATTACAAGCACTTATCAGAAAAATGGCCATTGTACCATTTGATTTCTGATAACAGGGGTTTACTTGCATACTGTTTATAAATAATAAAATGAAATAAAATCTCCTTCAGAGAAATGCGCACGCGCGCGCGCACACACACACACACACACACACACACACACACACACACACACACACCCCAAGCTCTCTAATTCCAGGTGCTAGATATTACTTGAAATGAAGTTCTTTAAATAAACCTGACATGCTCCATGACTACTGTAGGGAAAGTTGTCAGAGATAATGATTCTGACAGGAATCACTTTGTTTTTGAGACGTGTTAGCACATCCACAGCTCCGGAAACCTGTCCGTAAACTGCTTTCATACAGGCAGTGGACTTTTCTGCTGTGAGATTGTAATACTAATATACAGACACAGACTACAAGCAATGCCATTTTAATAATCAATAATAAAGTATTTTGACAAATCTTTTGATTACAAATTATGTATATTTTAGGAACAATTTCCCAGTGACATTGGGATACAAGTAGTGATGCTCCTGTCAGGAAATTTCTGATTCTGGTTCATTCTGGAGACACATGACCATCAATAATCCTATTGTCTTTCTTAGACTTCATACGCCTGTTCAATGGGCAATTATCCTTGAAGATCTGATGGTAGGTCTCAAATTAACTTGCTAATAAAAATGGCAGACTGTAATCCACATCCTTATGAGAATCTAATTGCATCACCCTAGTTAATTCCAGTGAAGTTTTGATGTTGATGCATATTGTTTGATTTCTTGGTCAGTCATTGGGAGACAGAACCAGGTGCTGATTTGTTACACTTTCAGGGATGATAGCTATTGCTGTTTTGGTTTGAATTTTAGTGGCTAAATCTCATTTTATAGATATTCTTACAAGAACTCATAAAACCCCCGCTGCCATGGGTGAGTCTATTTTCAAGAAAGCAGGTGTTAAATGGACCTTTGTTTATTTGCACATCCGAAACTTTCCATGCACTGTTTCCTTTCTGTCGAGAATGTCTCCCAGCCACCCATCTCCACCTGTCAAATTCCTCCTCAAATTTCAAAACCTAGTGGAAAAAAAAAATAGCCTTTTATGAGAACTTTCTCTGACTCTTCCAGAAAGAATCAGTTGTTCCATGTCTTTGATTTCTTTTCATTGCACTCACAATTATTTTAGCACTAATAATATTTTATAAAATACAGGAAAAGAAAAAGTAAATGTTTTGGTGATAGAGCATAATTTGAATTCCAAGTTTCCCAACTATTAGTTGACTGACGGGTTATCAGATCAAGTTTTTTTGCTGTTACCTAAAATTTTCAACCTCAGGTTCCCAATGTTCTCATTATTTTGATATTTGGGAATGAACAATTTTTAAAAAACAAATGTACTTGGAACCAATACACAGGAAGCAGTAAATATTCAGGAAACGAGTAGATGTATCCTTTCATGTCTTCCAGGCTTATTATAAGACAAGCATCATATGCACACTCTAGTTGCTACAGATCTAAAAAGACCAAGCTGAGCAGAACTTTTCATCTCAGTGCTTTCATTCCAGAGAAGAACACCCAAAATAATTAAGAAGCAAATACGTAGGCACTATAGGTTAAAATAATAAGACTGTTGAAGAAATAACTTAGACCAATAAAAGGGAAACAACCATTGGTTGTCGATGTGGAGAATAGTGGCATTCCAAGGTGATAAAGCGGGCTACTTCATTAGTACTGAGGCAGAAGGAACTACAATCTTACAAAATATGAAGAAATAAGTTTACAGCAAAAGGAAAGAATAAGTGAATGATTTCAAAGGAGGAACGTTTGTTTGGCGAGATCAGAGATACTTGAGGAGTTGAGAAATGGCCAGAGAGAGTCCAGTGAGTTAGTAAGTGGCCTTTTAGACAGGAGATGTTTCCCTGAGGTGGCAGGATCAGGTCACAGGGTGCTGCTTGAAAAGAAGTTGCCAAGAAACAGCCCATAAGTAGTTCGGGGTGACCCCAGAGTTTGTTCTGTTGACTTGGGAAATGTTCCACACTATCTGGATTTGGTTTATGAATTGAAATTTTTACCATGCAATTATAGAAATTATCTGTCATTTTCTTAGAGTGGGAGGGGCATCAAAGAAGGCAGCTCACTTATAAATGGTCTTTGCTATGGACTTCATGGTCACAGCAATACCTAGAAGGAGTGGTAGGACAAGTGTTAAGATTCATATCTCCCCTTAGCCACTGGCTCATTAAGCAAATGTGGACAATCAGCAAGTGGCTTGATCTCACCACATCTCAGCTTCTTCATCTAAAAAGGGAAACACTAATAATACATTTATTGCATGGGATCTAGAAATATTAACTAACAGAGTTTAAGGAAGCACTGAGCTCCTATATGGTAATTATCCCGTGATGGTTAAATCCATCAACTTGACTGATGTAGAATCATCCAGGAGATTAGAAGAGCCTGCTGGTGGGTGTGTCTGAATGCGTCATAGAGGCACGAACTTGGGGTCTGTTATGTCTTCCGTCTAGATGTCCCTCTTCCAGAGCCCTGTGTGGTCATAGGTGGAGGATTTTGAAGATGACTGGATTAGAGTATATGAACGTAGATTAAAGGTGTGGGTAATAGAAACTCCATCCTGGGTGTGGGTGGCACCAATTAGTAGGTTTGTTGCCTGGATGGACTATAAATGGACAGTAAAAAAGCAGCTGCTTCTGCTGTTTCTGCAGGTGCCGCTTGCTGCCTCCTGGCTGCCCTGCCATGGACTCCTCCTCGACAAGGCAATGCCCCTGTGCCATGTGGCCCTGCCTTGGAGCCAGCTGACTATTGACTGAAACCTCTACAAACTGTGAGTTAAATTAAACCTTTCCTCTTTTAACTTGTGGATATTGGGTGTTCTGTCTCAGCAGTGATAAAAATGACTAAGACAGGGTGTATAACTAGCCCCTCACCCATTCCTCTCTGACATTGATTTCCTCCTCTGCTCCCTGGCTGCCATGAATTAAGCATCTTTAATCTGCAGCACCTTTCTTCATGATGTTTCTGTGCCAGAGTCAGGTGGCCATGGATTCAATACCCTGAAACCGTGAACCAAATTAAACCCTCCTCCTTTAAGTTGTGGGTGTTCGGTATTGAGTCTCAACAATGGGAAATTGACTAACACAGAAAATCGATACTAGGATTGGGGCTGTTGTTGTGATGATACCTGACCATTTAGTTTAGAAACATTTGAAACTGTTTTTGTAGAAAGAATTTAGAATGGTTTGGAGATGTGGTCTAGAGAAGCCCTGTAATGCAGTAAGCAGAACCTGATGGGTGATTCTTGCCAGAGCTCAGAAGATCAGAATGCTGATAGAAATGTGGAAAGTAAATGGCAGGCTTAGGAAGTTTCAGTTGGAAACTAGGAATTATTTGGCAACTGGGCTAGAAACCATGTGTTTTACACTCTGGAAAAATTTTTTTTCTACATTTTTCCCATGTCCTAAAACTGGAAGACTAAAATTAAGAGTAGTACACTAATTGATCTAGCAAAGGAAATTTCAAGGCAGTGCAACATTAAGGCTGTGGCATTGATACTGATGGCTACTTTTAGCCAGATTTGTAGTGAGAGAAAAGTGGGGTGGGAGACAAAAATCAGAGCAGAATTATTTGAAAAAAAATTTGGTACAAACTGAACCATGTGTAGATCTGAACCTAACGGAGGTGTGGTTGCTGAAGAGATTGGCACAGTTTTTTTTTTTTTAATAAAAAATTACATTATACATAGACAAGAAGAAATGTGCCTTCTTGAGATTGCTTCAAATATCAGCATGACTCCATGCATCACAGGTGCAAAAGTGTCAGCTTTTAATTAAGAAGAGCTTCTTTGATACCTCTACACCAGAAGAGGCTCCTAAGGAATTGTTGCCCAGAATTCATTTCACTGTACTCAGCCATCCAGACACAGGCCACTGAAGCCATGATCCAAGGGGGATTTGCTACTGCTCTCACAGACAGCAGTCTTTGACATCTTTCACATGATGTTGTCTTTCCAGTATGCAGAATCCAAATTTTGAGGTGTCAGGTAGGCTTCCACATACATTTCAAAGGAAGACCTGAGATGCTAGAAAATGAGCCCGTGAGAAAGTAGTGCATGAAGGTAGGCTAATAAAGCTAAAGATGGTTTAGCAGAATGGTTAACAGCATGTGTTGAGAACTCCCTTTTTTCATTCTTTTATTTTCTTTAGTCAAAACAAAATCTTATTTATGGCAGGCATATAATTGATATTTGTTAATTGCTTCTCGCATGTAAAGAAGAAATGAATAACTTTCCTTATTATCCCTACACAAATACAAATGAGGTAGAAAGTAGAGGTGGTCAAATTTGGGATTATCATAAAGAATTTGATTGTCACTATAAATGTTGTCCCATTGGACAGTCAATAGCTTTTGTATGACTTCTTCAGGCTTGCATCAAATGACCACTTTGGAGTGATATTTGAGAGGCATTGTGGGCATCACATTGATTTGAGAGACTCTCTCCTAGGTCAGGTCCCACTTTGGGATGTTTATATTTAGAAGTTTTTATGGCACAGTGGACTGATGAAAGAACTGAGTTTAGAAGATAGGTATAGCATGACCTGTGGGAATAGCTAATTAGTGCCATTCTTCATGATTCCGAAAGCACACGCATACCTGGTAATTTCTCATAATCTCTTTAAGGACTGTTTTGGACAGCCTTTTAAGCCTTCTTTTGCTGTTTCTGATAGTGCTATGCATGCAGTCGGTAGTTGGTGAGATGTGTTTAATAGATGATATCTTTCAATTTGTCTGGTAATAAATGAATCAAGAAGAGTAGGGATAACTCCGTTTTCATCGACCAATTCAGCAACACAAAGCAGGAAGCACCCACTGACCGCCAGAGAGGTCCAGAGCAAGTCAATGACAAAATGATTGAAACATCTGCCATTATCTTTCCAGCATGTTGTCTCATCAAATAAATGAAACTATATTTTATTGATGCCATGTTTACATTTGGGGAAGTGCGCACATGAAAGTTGCCTGAAGTTGGTTTCTGCAAATATTATTAGAAACTATCCAGCTGTGTTTGGACCTCATGAAGCTATTTATTATTTTAAATACTTGGAGAAAGGAGGGAGGTCTGTATGTTTGGTGTGTGTGGTGCAACCTCACTAAAACATAGGATATATGTATATCAAAACTCAGTAAGCCAGAGAAATTCTTTCCAACTTCAAATGTTGATGAGACCTTTTGCTTATTTCTAGCAGTATTCCACTCAGTTAACACAGCCTAAATCATTTATAAAACATTACCTCAGCTGAGTTTGTTAATGCATTCTTTTATGTCTGCTCACCTTTTAAAAATTCAGTTTAAGATTAGTTTCTCCTCATTAAATTCACCTACCATATAGAAAACGTTATCTGAAAAACTAGTAAAATGAACCTCACTATTTAAGCAATTAACTGATATACACAATATGTTTATAGAAGGCCAAGTTTAAGGCACTCTGAGATATTACAGAAATAATTTTGTTATATTTAAAATGCCTTTCTTTCACTGACTACCCAGGGTGGTACCGCATATTAAAATACATTTACAGAAAAGCACCTAATTATATTCATTTTCTGCTCATTTCTTTATTGTTGCTAATATATTATATAGAGTCCAGTATACTGCTGTATTCTACTTATTCTCTTAATTATTTCTTATTGCTTACTGTATTTTATAGGAGAGAATGTGCTTAAATGTGGAACACATATTTAAATTCTTTAAAAGTATTTTCAATACTTGCCTAATTACATTTATTCTTTATACATTAAATAAGTAATTTTTGTCACAAATGCTCATTTCAACTAGGCATTTAATTGAACATTTTAGTAAAACCTGGACACAAGAGCAGTAACGAAAAACTGGATAGGAAATTTTGGGAGCTAATCATTTCTTCGGCACTTATTTGCAACAGATACTTAAAATAGGTATTATTTTGTTTAATCAACAAACAGCAAAACAGATAGTGTGTATAACTTAATACATAGGAAGAATATTAAAGAAATGAAATAACTTGCCCAGTCATAGATCTTTTACAAGTTTCAGAAACCAGGCACCGGTCTAGTTTGGTTTGCCTTAAAATGTGTACCTTTTGTGTTACTTTATACCACTTTTAATCTACATGAACTTTATTTTGTGGGGGGTGGTGCTGTGGATCGAACTCAGGGTCTTGCACTTGCTAGGCAAGCGCTCTACCACTTGAGATAAATCTCCAACCCTGCGAACTTCATTTTAACCCATTTCAGATTTAAATATAATCTGGGTAATTATCTTTACAATCATGTAAGGAGCAGGCAAGAATATTATTTAGAGAATTTTCTATGAAAAAATGAGAAGCAAAGTTTTACTTTTGAAAGTGAGATTAAAATTAGAACTATAGTAATTTCCTTTGGATTTGAAAAATCAATCCCAACATTTGAGACAAAGGAGTGATTTAAAATCACTGAAAAATAGTTATGATTTCTATTATCATGTATAGTAATTGTTGGGCTAAAGGGAAATATGTTATTGATCATTATTAAGATGAAAACTGAGAACTTAATACAACACAAGAATTTATAACATCAAAATTAAAAGATCTTTTTATATTTCTACCTTTTGTATTATCAATAAGTAAATCTTCAATATTCTTGTTTATTTATGAGTTGCAGTATATATTCTTCGAGAATGTTAAAAGTTGGTACAAGTAAAGCATTTCAACATGAAATGAGATTCATGAAAAAACTCATTCAGAGAAATGACTTTAAATTCCTAGAGGCAGAGTTGACCAGGTTCTGGATTAAATCTAGGAATGAGGCTGAGCATGTTAAAGATCAACCTAAATTAGACTCACTAGGTAGTATCAATATCACATCGTGCTCATTTCTTACAACTAAGAGAAATTGTTGCGCACAACCCCCTTCCCAACATGTGTCCTGTACCATGACTAAAATGTATCTATCACAATAACATGACTCCATGTTTTGGCATCAACTTCTTCCTTGTGAATTTCTCTTAAATGTTCCAGCAGTGAAGGTATATATTATACAACGTTCCTCCTTGACAATATATCGCTGCCCAATTTGAAAAAAAGTAAAGTATTTTTCAATGAAACTCTTGCCTACTTCACCCTCATATCTGGGCTCAGTATCAAACTTAGCTGGGTGCGTACATGGGTTTAATATTATGGCTTATTCAATATTTTAAAATATGAATTCACTGTGACACATTTATCGTAAGTACTCCAGCAATCTTTAATTAAGTTATAATTTAGAAATTTTAATTCTTGTCAATCAATATTAAGTTATTGGTTTTCCCTTAGTGACATCCTTTCTTACTACATCCGTTGTTGTATCTTTGGCCATCGGTGTCTTCTTTATTCTTCTTTTCTTGCTTCCATTAACTGAACTTTCACTGAGTACCAGTATAAGCCAGTTTATCTCTGGATCCAGAGATTAGAAAGATATATTTGTTACTTATTCTGCCTTAAAGGAATTTAATAGCAAGAAAGAACGTAAGATCATTCTGTCAAAATTACCATAAATTTATGAGTAAGACATGCCCCATTTACACAGTTTTAATTTTAAAAGGTATGAAAGCAGATTGGGAGGACTTACACTTAAAAGATGCTATTTAAACAGAATATGTTGTTGTTTAAATTGTTTTAAAATGTTCCTACTTTCTCAGAGGTGGATTATCTCATTATCTTGAAGCAACAAGAACGTTTGTTCTAGGAACATCACCAAAAGGAATCTTAGCATACGACAATGAGACAGCTATTCATCATTGTGGACCTAGAGGACCTAGGCCATCATTTACCTAAATGTTATCATCTTAGGTTAACAAATCTTTTGCCCCATCTAGCAAATTCAATATGGATGCATCTTCCAAATGAAAATGAATGCAATTTTTATGACTTTATTGGGAGGCTGGTACTTCCTTTTTGGTTTAGAACACCTTATTTTTCTTGTAGAGTTTTATACAGCCATCTTTGAGGAGTTGCTTGAAAATGAGAAGTTGGCCTTGTAGGATCTTAGGAGGGTGATCATAGCCATCTATTGTCTCAACCGTGGTAAAAATATGAAAATGAACAGCAGCTGGTGAACATTAAAGTTGGGTTCTTGTGATATTTCCAGAAGACAATGTCCCAACACTCTGAAGGGGAGCTGGGTTTTTCCTAAAGGAAGTGGAGTTTCCTACAGTCAGTGATCCTGTGATGAGTTTAAACATGAACGACAGAAATCCAGAAATAAATTCCGAGGAGTAGATTCTTACACTTCAAGGGGGACACATTCTCTTTTGCTTTTGTACATGTTCAAGTTTCGATAAATCCGGGTGTTTGTATGATGACACCGGTATTTGTGGATAAAAATTAGATTCCATAATTAAGGCGACTAAATTACAGAGTGCTTGAAGACATAATTGACTTCTGATTGACAAATGACGGGGTAATACCATCATTTAAATAATACTGTAGACTGATTCCCATTAACTACAATGACAGTATACAGATCGATATTTTATGAAATTATGAGTGAATTTTTATAGCTGTGATGTCTATGAAAGTCTCAGTGTCTGGAGTTCTTTATGTACCACGTTGGTGTTAGCCCCACAGGGTTACAGAAGAAACCCATAGAGTTTGTTCACTAGCTATTTGCCACTAGGGGGCAGCAGGACTTTGCTTAATCCCAAGTAAAACCAAAGTAAATTCTAAGGTAATAAAAAGATACTCATATTAAGAGTAACATAACAGTGGTGTAGTTAGTAGTTCTACCTCACATTTCTTTTTCCAATGGGTGCAGCTCTGAACTTGTCTTTTACAAGACTGTAAGCAATCAAAATAACACTTACTAAAAAGCCCCAATAAATAAACTAATTAATTAGATCCTGGGGGTCCAAGGTGCACTATGCTACTGAGCTAATAACCAGCTCTTTTTATTTCCTATTTTGAGATAGGGTCTCCCTAAGTTGCCCGGGCTTAAAATGAACTTGTGACCTACTTGCCTTGGCCTTCCTCAGTGTTGGGATTACAGGCCTCTGCTACCATGACCAGTGAATTAAGTTTTGAAAAGGAGAAAACATGAGAGAGATCTAAACTTAGCCAATGCTTTAAATTACCCCAAAGTATACCCAAAATTTTAATTTCAAACATGTTTTCTTATTTTTGGTGATAAGAGCAACCACAGCTCTATCAGCACAATAAATTCTATATAAACCATATTCTACATTTTCATAATGTTTCAAATGAGTCAGTCTTCAGGTAAGAGAGCTATTTGATCTCCTATCTTAAAATTCTCATTTATGTAGAAAAAGAAAACCACCAAAACAAAACAAATAGCTCTGGCTGTACTTCCATGTTATGTAAGGTACCAAATCTTACTATTTCTCTTCTTAAATGATTCCAAGATCCCCCATGCTTTTCCTACTACCACCACCTGAAAGTAAGACTGCCATGTCTCCCCATGTTGTTGTTACAGACTCCGAAATTAGTGCCTACCACTAAGTCTCCCTTGAGCTTATCATTGACTCAAATTGCACCTAGCACCATTGCTAACACAATCTGATGACAGCTTTTTCTGTCCACCATTGGTCTCCTCTGCTGGCTCTTCCTTCTCTTCTTGACCTCACATTCTTTCCATTTATCAAGATCTTTCTATTTATCTATATTTCTTCCTGTAGTGATGTCACACTGTTCAATGACTTTAAAGAACAGACAGATGCTTTTGACTCTCTTCTGCTACTGATCTTTCATATCCAACGGCTGCATTTTCAAATCTGTCGTAATGTTGCAAGATATCTCAAACAGTGCAAGTTCAAAATAGATCTCTTTATTTCTTAAACTGCCCCATCCAGATTCTTCCATCTTCTCCAAATCTACCTGACTGTTTTCATGCAATCAGTGCGTCTTTCTTTGTCTGACGATATACAACACATTCCATACAAACTCCTGTCAAACTCTCCCCCTAAATCATTCTAGTATCTGTCTTCCTTTTATCTCTCTGTCCCCATCATGACCAGTTCTTGTCATGTTCTTGTGTACAAGGACAATTGTCTCCTAACTTACCTCTGCTTCCACTCATGCCCTAATCAGACAAGTAACACAGAAGACACACAATTTATGAAAAAAGAAAAAAAATGTGTTACTACTTAGGCCTATACTCTCTGGAAAGATTTCCTATCACAACAATTGAAAATCCAACATCTGGCCATAATTATTAAGAATCTACATGATATGAGTTCCATCTCTCTCTCTCTCACCTCATTTCTTATCACTCTCCTGTTTACTGCGTCTACTTTTTGCAAGCTCGTCTTTCCATTCTTGGAATACGCAGTAATTTCCCAATTCAAGGTCATTGTATTTACTGTTCTGTTGGCTAAGATGCTATCCCTGGACCTTTGCATGATCTTTCCATTCATCCTGACTTCAGATCTCTGCTGAGAGGAGCTGTCTTGGCAAAGGTTTGCATTAGAACCTCTTAGGATGCTTTGGTGTCTACTACAATTATGTTGTTATCTGCTAACGAAGGAAGCATGGCCTCTGCTACTGACACACTCACATAGTCAAGTCCTGTGGAACTGAGCCACCCCTGAGGCTCCATTTTATCTGTAGAACAAGAGAACAACTTTACACCATTTCTAGACTCCCAGCATTAAGCAGCTTCAAGAATTCTTGCGTTTGGATTCATTCAAGTCCTGAATTTTGTGTCAGCATCTGGCTACAATGCCAGAGTGAAGGCATAGAGCAACTCGATGGGGGGCAAGAGAGAGAGAGAGAGGGAGAGCGAAAGGGAGAGGAGGAGGGAGGGGGGGAAGAGAAAGAGCACAGCTTGGTGGAAAAGCAGGACTGATATAGTAAAAACTGCAACCACCCAGCTGAGCCGGGCTGCCATCTACCCAGGCAGCTGGATGAGGTCATCTGGTATCTCCTGCAGGACCCCCAGGACCACACAGCTGAGCCCAGTTCAGATTACTGAATCAAAAGCACATAAATGCTATTTGTTTCTTTTAAGCCACTACTTTTGGGGTTGTTTGGTACGCAGCGTAAATAATTGAGAAACTCCCATAACTACTATGCCTGGTCTATTATTTTTTTTCAAGACATACATCTGTACTCAGCATATGGTTTTGTGTGTGCGTGCACGCACAAATACAAATAAGTTGAAATTTTCTGGTTCTTGTCTCCTCCAAAATACCGTGAGCTGCAAGATGGCAGACTACATTTTGTTCACCTTCGTATCCCTAACGTGTTCCTACACGAGTGAATGCATGAATCTGTCACTCTTATGTAGTGGAGTTGGTTGATGTTTTGGTTTAGGAGAATGCTTTTGTGTTTTCTTTGATGAGTCTGTGCTTCACCGGAGGCCTTTATTAGCCAATGTCGCATAAATTCCTTGTTCTTGAATTACTGAAATCATAGATGTATGGGAAATTACAAATAAGAAGTGCACCAGAAAAAGTCAAATTCAGTGTGTTTTTTTTGGTTTGGACATCTATATAATTCTCCATTAAATAAAATCTTCAATATAGTGCCAAAGTATAGATCAATAAAAAATAAATCAAACATTTAAAACAAACATTTTCTATAAAACAAACATTTTCTTTTCCCTTCCCCAGGACATCTTCAGAGACACTCGTTCAAAGTTCTAAGGTCCTAAGAAATATAGAATAAAATTTGCTGATCTTTTGTTAAGCACCAATTAAATAAATAAGAGGATAACTAACAAAGATATGGCTTGCCAAATGTGGTTGTTTGGGACCAGAACTAGCTCCATTTAAATTCAATTCACTTTGGTAATAATCATTCCTAAGAAAAATTTTTCTGCTACAATTTGGTTGAAGAACAAAGGACAGATTTAAACCATTTGATTAAGGTAGAGATAATTAAGGTAATGTGAGAGCCCCTAATTGGGAATATTAAGCAATTGTACACCTTCTCACTTGTCTTCTGCAGGGCATGTGGCTGGGCCATCAATCAGATTGGTGGCTGAATCTGTATCCACTAATCCTTGTAACAAAGATTTTTAAAGTCATTGAGTGTAGGCCAAGGACATAAAGGAAAACAAAAACTAGGACAAATTTTTAATTGTTGTCTCCAGAAATAGCCATTGGGATTGTCAAAAGTTATGTGTGAATAATGAGCAATTGTAGTTTTGAAAAAAAAAAAGAAAAAGAAACAAATATTCAGCATAATGTATTTTCATTAACATTTACATTTTATTGTGGCTTTAAAAAAATGCCTTTATAATTTCTAGAATACCAAAGGTTCACAAAAGATGCTCTTGATCTACTATAGAGTTTTTAGATTTTAACCTGAATGAAATTTAATATGAGGTTAAAAACTTTTTGAATCTATGCATTTTTAAAATGACTTATTTCTGCTTACCTGAGTTTCCAGTTTCTAGTATTTTAAAGACCCATGATAGTTATGTTTTACTGAATAATTGTATAGGACTAGAAATTATAAACATTCAGAAACCTCTTTTAATTTGCATTAGAAACTTGCAAAATGGATTCATGATATTCTTGTTTGAGTGCCCCTACTTCATCTGAGTTAAATATTTGGCCCATCATCATGTGACTAATAAAGTGGAAGAATGGGGTTTGATCTTGTTATACCTTATATCTATCTAGATGTCCCCCCACAGCCTCGTGCTCTCAAAAGTGGCACTTTGGGTAGCAACTGGATGATGGGTGTGTGGCACTGTATTATGGGTGTGGTAACTGGATTAGTCCACTGATTGGTTTAACATTTTTCTGGATTTGGATAATGGGAAGGTCCACTCTGGATGTGGAGGGCACCAACCAATAGGCTGGTAGCTTGAATGGAATTAAAAGGGAACGGAAGGCTCACTGGTTGCTGCCTCCAGCTTTCATACCATGAATTATTTCTCCTCTGTCATGACCCTCTGTCATGCCACCCTGCCTTGGAGGCAAACTGTGAAAAACCTCTACAAGCTGTGAGCTAAAAGAAACCCTTCTCTAATTTGTGGGTGTTGGGTATTTTTTCTCAGCAATGGTAAAGTAACTAAGATATATTTCATGCCTGGTTTCAAAGCCCAAGTTCTATTTTCAAACAAGTCTATAATCCTGAACTTGCAAGGTCATTCAAATATTTCAAATTTAATTGTTTTATCTTTCATAGCTGATAGGTGAAAACTAAGATGTAAAGAGGCTAAACGATGTGATGAATTAAATAAGAATATTTGAGCCAGGCCTAGAAAAATAATTCAGATCATTTGTTTCAAATAAGGAAAATTTTTGTCCCATGCACACACATGTACGTGTATATGGATACATATAGATACTTAGATAAACATATATATGGATATATAAATCTGGACATATCCATTTTTTATTTGTGCCTTTCGCTCTGCTTGCAAATATATCAAAATATGACTTTTTTATAAAACAGAAAGTCTTTCTTCTTTGAACTTGAAGTAATTGTTACATACAGTCAGAGCTATTGTGCAGCCAGCACACACCTGTGGCTCGCTGGCCATTGTCTGAATTGTCACTGGGACCCATGGGGTGCCAGTTTGAACCTATTGTGATTACTTCTACTTCAGTTTCACAAAATTAACTATCTATGGATAGTCCTCACTTGAACTTTTTTAATCTGTCTTTTCATCTCCGTATTCCTCCTTTTACAAGATGAGCAAAATATTTTGCTTATATGAAAAAAAAGTTTTTTAAAATCCTTCATTTTCCCTAAACTAACTACTGTGACAAACATCATAACCTCCTTTCATACTATTAGAAAAGAGCGACCGTCAGTCCTGCTTCAGACCAACCCTCCGCCTGTGGTTTGAGTTTAAAGCACTCTTCCTCTACCTTCAATTCCTCTCTTTACAGTAAAGATAAATCCACTCTCTTTTGTATAATGAACCTCTGTCTTTTATTGGTTATGGAGGAAGTAGAGTGTGTGTGTGTGTGTAGACTGACTCAAATATTTTCATTGCATGTTTTAATTGTATTTTATATATACATATTAATGTGTATAAATTGCATTTAATTATGTGTATGTCAGTTATCAGTTTAACTTTTCTCTATTGGATAATTGTCGTAGTGTTGTCTGACAAGGACAATTCTTGTTTCCTTCCAGGGCTCTTTCTCTTTTCTTGTTGTACTTATCATTGAAATTTTACTTAGGTATATGATCCTTTGAATAGTAACTTTTGCTAATACAATTCAAAATCTTTGAGGGTAAGGATCATGTTCCCTAAGCTTTCTTCTGTATTCCGCAAGACCAAATAAATGTCTGGCACTGAGTAGCTACTCAATTCACAATAAATAGTTTAATGCATAATGGATGAAAGAACAAAAAAGGTGGTTTTTCCTAGTAAACCCAAACGAATATTTTACATTTGTTAATTTCCAAGAAAATCTTGGAAATAAGTACACCTTTGTCCCAAATACTCTCCTAGGGAATTTATTGAAACCACTCTAGAGTTGAGTAGATCATTACTTTGAAGAGCTAGATGTATGAGGCTACATGGTATCCATCATGAAGAGATTTAATGAATGAAGCAGAGGCAGAAGTGATGGGAAAGAGATTCAGAGCCATAGTTGATGTGCCAGGAACTAGGTTTTCCACAGAGACCAAGGATGGAAGTGAGCAAAACTTGGGGAATCCAAAACACCGAAGTAAAGAATTTTCTCATGAGAAGCAAAATAGAAATCTGGTATTCAGACATTAAGGCACAAATAAAACAGGCCACCAGAGGCTTAAATGGGTCCAGTAATACATCTCCTAGATTTATTTATACATATAAACAGACACTTTTGCTTGGCCCCGTAGCAGAGTAGCATTACTGGCATTTCATGTGTTCGGATGACAACTGCCAAATGCTCTGTAAAAGCATGAGGGAACAATACAGAGTTTCCTTGACTGCAATGTCAAGACCATCCCCTTGGAGCGACACAATAAGTCCAAGACTATATTGAACACGGCGTTTCAAATGTTCCTCTGGTGCTGTAACAACAAGTACAGTGCCTGACCTACATGTTGGAAATGGACTTCGGTTGACTTGCCAGGGACAGGACAGAATTATAGGAATGCATATATGTATGAATTTGTACTAATTCACCAGTGAGACAAGAAGAAAGAACTATTGTGTCTCAGCAGAAACGGGAAAGGACAATCTGTTGTTAGTTATTTAAAAAAAAGAAAGGAAAAGAAAATTAATCAGAAGTTACAAGTTACAGAGAACAGAGTGGTAATCACAACTGGAAAAAAGCTATACAATCTGATAGTGAGATAAATTTTGATTTCAGTGTTCTATTAACTGCGGATACTAGAAGCAGATTCAGTGGGGGACTCCAGGGTTCCTTGCCATCACAATGGAAAGCAACAAGTCTCAGATGGACCTTGAAAAATGAAAGGGATCTTTATTCACACATTTGAGAAAAAGAGGGGAAAGGAGAGAATAAATTAAGAGGTCACTGGCCTGTGGTTTTTGAAACCCCCAGACCCAAGAAATGTTCTGTTTAGTGGCAACACCCTTGACTCAGCCTCGGTGTAACAGCTCTCAAGCAGCGAGGGGAATTGTATTGATCCTGAAGAAATGTCTGGTTACTTTTTCACAAGGCATAGACCGCCCCCCCCAATCAATAACTTTCTGCTGTATCTTTATTTCTTCAAATAAACTGTGTCTGTCGAAGAAACTTGATTCTTAAGCTCAATTGGATTCATGAAACATTCACAGACACATGACACAAAAGAAATGTAAGCTTTCCCTAGGAGTGGTAAGTACTTAACCTCAACATAGGACGAAACCTCCTTGCTGTTTGATGTGTTCTTTTCCTTGGACAGAAATTAGCAGGAACTGTGATTTCTGAGACGCAAATGCTTCTTTTAACATTCTTTCTCTTCTTGAAAAGAAAGAAGTCTCAGTAGAAAATATGAAAGTACAAAGTGTGCCTCATGAAAGCAGAACCAGAGTAAATATATTTTTAAGAATCTGGAATTATTGGAATGGGTGTTCAAAATACATTCATTCTTCTGTATTTTCATTTACTAAGGTCAGTGTATAGTAATAATTATTTTTGTAAGTTATAAAATATATTTTGGGAACAGTATTAAAATACCGCCAAATATTAAACCTTCAGAAAATCACAAAGGATTCCTATTCTTTCATTTTTCGAAGGAGGATGATAATACCCAGACAGGTTAAGTGTTTTGCCGAGGGCACACAGGAAAGGTTTCATTCATTAAATTAGATAGGGAAAAGGAGGATAAAGAAGGAAGGTTAAAAGAAAAGTAAGATGAAAGGGAAAAAAATGGAAAAATGTAAATAAACTTGTTGCATATAGGGAGGGGTGGGTGAATTGAAGGGAGGGGAGGAGAGGGGGGAAAACCAAGATACCTCATGTACAGGTACAAAATAACCATGTTGATTATGATCATTATGTATACAATGTACCAATACATGTTCTTGATAAAAATAAAAATTAAAAAATAAAAGAACTCAAATAATAGATGCAAGATAGAGAAGATAAAAAGCACAACTCTACAAATGTATTAAAAATGCTGGAAAAGCTTCCCACATTTGGCTAATAACATTAGTGACTCATTCTTCTAAAAATCACTTATAATTTTAGCAAGCAGAATTGGTTACTACTACTTAGATGACTCTTAGGATTTCAACCTCTTTGGTGTACAAAAAGCCAGTTCAGCTTTAAATATCTGCAATAAAACATGTATGAGCATTTAATTGCCAAAACATATCAATGTCATTTCAAAGACATGCCAAAAAAAAAAAAAAGGAATTCAAAATTACCAAATAATCCACTGACTAATTACATCACTTTTTTCCCTGGGCTCCAACAAATCTTCTTATAATTTTCGTTCTTTTCTTGGCTCAATTTTTGGGGATGTCTATGCATGTAGGTGTGTCTGTAAATGCATGTGGATTTACGCATGCGTGGATGCTTGGAAATGTCTCAAATAAGAACAGAGATACTTAGGATAGCAACTGATGATGCTTGAATATTTTATTTAAATATTCTTAGTTTCCTTTGCTTTGTTGGTATTTTGAAGATAAAAGACAGAGGAAAAGTTATCGAAACCAGTTTCACTCTCTATTGGTTTCTGCCATTGTTTTCATCTTATGTGTCCTGAAATGGCCATGTGATAAAAACTTTGTCCCCAGCTTGGAGCTACTGGGAGCAGCAGGGACTAATGGGAGTCTTCCAGTCATTAAAATGGTGTCTCTGTGAGGGACAGTGGGACCCTGGTCCCTTCCTCTTTCTGTCTTCCAGGCTGTTGTCAGGGTTTGCAAGCGAATAGATTTAACACAAGACTCATAAATTCATAGGATTATCTTATAATATTTACCCAAAAAATCAAATGCAGAAGAGTGTAAGAGAACTACCTGAGCACTAGAGACCCGAAGAATCCAGCTGAGGGCCTGAATCCCACAGCAGTGTCCCCCACGAGTCCAGCCGGAGGCTGGGAGGCCTGGAGCCCAGGGCAATGTTCCATGCAAGTCCAAATCAGGTATCTGCATCAGATAGGCCCAGAGGCCAGTAGTGGAAGCTAGAAACTCTGCACTGGCAAGGTGAAGAATCTGTGCCGGAAGGCTGAGGGATCTGCACTGGAAGTGATGCTCAAGACAAAAGTGAAGACCAGAGCTCCTGGAAGAGATCAGCAGCCATCTGTGGTGACAACGAGGACCCGAGCTCCTCCTCCAACAAGAGCAGCCCAGTTCAAATTTGTATCAGGAAAACCATCTGCAACAAAGCTTCTCCTGGGAAATCAGCAGCATCCAATCTTTTCCACCTGTTCTCCTTCTGTGCCATTCTGGAAATGATCCTTTCCATGGTCAGAACCATGCTGACTCAGTTCAGCTGGGCGTTCCCACTCAAGTTGACCATTAGTTAATCCACCGCAGGCCATGAGGTGAAAGTGTTTGCTCTACCACATGTTCCTGCCATGATGTGCTACCATAGGCCCAAAGCAACAGGGCCAACAGATCATGGACAAAAACCTCTAAACCCATGATCCAGAACTTTTCTCTTTAGAAATTGATTATCTCTCAGATTTGTCATTAGGGCAGAAAGCTGTCACAGTTCACAACTGGGATTCTCTGTCTCATTTAGCAAAGGCACCATTTAAAATATGATCAAGAATAAACTCTATGGGCACTTTTTGTCAGATGACAGTACCCATCATTCTTTACTGTGGATTTTAGGAGTATTTTAGGAAGAAAGCGAGAGAGTGTTAGGGCTTCAGTGTCATTTATCCCAGATGTTATAATGTAAGCACGGGAGGTAAGCACTTCCTAGATTCTGTTCTTAGCCAGGTCAGCTATATCAAATTATCTTCATTTATTTCTAACAGATTATGGCTTTTAATTGAGAAGTAGGCTCAGATTTCATTTCTGGTACATTCCAGTTAAAGTAAACAGAATTTCCTTTAGGATATTTGCATGGATGCTTACAATCTAAATCACCTAGAGTTCTAATTTTTTGAAAATAAATTGGGAATAAATGTTCCTGATTTCCTTATTACATCCTGTGAAGATGGAAATCGTGAGACCCATGCACTTTTCACTGGGAACTTTCTCGTAGCTACCAGCTTTCAGCTACAGGCAGACAGGAAGGAGCTTGGTGGAAACAGAGTCCCCTGTTGAGGAACTTGGCTACCTAAAATTCCTGTTTTGCTCATAGTAATCTGAAACTATTAACTGGTGCTCAATTATTTTTCTGACTACAAAACACTCCAAAGAATTTAAATCTGTAATTTTGGGGGGAAATAGATACATGGAAGCTCGTTAAATACACAAATGGAATAGGAACTAATAACACACTACTGAAAAGGTAACTTAAAACAAGTCTGCACACATGTACACAATTGCATGCACACAGACAGAAAAATGGAACACAACTTTTGGAAGTGTCTTTCGCTTTTAACAATTTATTATCATTTTTAGGATCTTGCAAAATTATTAGCCAGATATACTTTAAAGAAAATGTCTCCTTGAACCCCCCTTAGATCTCCTTTTACATCTGTCTGTTATGCAAATGCATGTGCAAAGGGAAGGCTGCTGAAAGTCCTAAGGTTGAAGAGCTCTTTGTCTTTCAATTGTTGGCCTGTCCATTGGAAAAATAGCATTTCAGCAATTTCACTGCAGTTCCATTTACAGCTCTAGTAGTCTGCATTGTTAATTACAGGCATCAAAAGCTTTCATATCTCTATGTAACTTCTGAAACTATTTGCTCTCAGTGACTGACCCTAAACCTCCTCTTCTCTGTCTTGATTGGCAGTGCTTCATAGTGTGGTGGTTCTTAGTTTCTTTCTGACCTGAACATTTTATGACTTGTCACATGCAGAACAACAGAGGAAGTTTTATTTGTTGCTCTTAGTACTTGTGGGAAAGCAGAGTGTCTTAGTCACTTTCTTGTTGCTAGGACATGATACTTGATACCCACAAGTTAAAAGAAGAGACTTGTGTTGGGGCTCACAGTTCCAGACCCCAGTCCGCTGGCTTCAAGGCAGAAATTGACCATGGGAGGGCCTTTGCAGAGAAAATCTGCTAATGCCATGGTGGCCATGAGCCACAGAAGCGAGTAGCCAGAGGGTAGATAGACTCTTCCAGGCCAGCCCCATGACTGCTTTTTAATCAGGTCCCACATTCTACCAACTCGCTCAGCTGCTGAACTCACAAGAGGTTAAATGCACCTATTAGAATAGAGACCCCATGGTGCAGTCACCTTCCCAAAGCCCTGCTTCAGAGTCCCTGTGCCCTTGAGGGGATATTTTAGATCTAAACCATAATGCAAGGCTCCTTCTTTGTCTGTGCAGGTCAGGAGTTATTGAACCCAGTACCATGTTCTCTGTAGCTGAATTGGTTGCTTAATCAATTAATAATCACTATCATGAAGATTACTCCAGATCCAGAGACCATTTTCTATGTAGTGCTATATTAGTTGGAATCAGTGAGGCTGGCTGCTGAAATAGACACACCTCTGCCCTTGTAGTGTCTTTACATATATTGTCTGATACAGGTCACACCTTTCTCCTTCTTAGAACTACACCATTAGAAACTTGTGGCAAATTCAAGGATAAGGCGGCGTCCTCAGCCCATTAACTACATTGCCCTGGATGTAGCACAGGCTATCTGCCCCCTATTTCACTGACTGTCAGTAATCTCATGACTATAATCTCACTCCTAGAGACACTGCAGAGTTTGGCTAGCACTAAAAGTTTTTACCAAACACATCATGTTGGGGTTTTAGCTAAGGCATAAGTAAACATCTGAGCACTTTTTATTTCCATTGGAGGATGCTCCAAATCTCAAACATATTTAGACTTCTATCCAATTGAAAGTCTAGTTGAACATCATAAAGTGCAGCTAAGATCCAATTTAAGCATATATTTATCATCTGGTAATAAAATATAAAACAATCTGTTAGCAACTTGGGTATCATCCATTTGGCTGACAAGCAAAAGGTATTGAATGTGAATGGATTTATTGGTAAGAAACCATTTTCTGTGTAGTACCATGGAGAAAAAGTTTTCCTTCACATTTGACTTTGCTAATTTGATCATGTCACTCTGCTTAGTTTTCCATCTGAGAAATGCAGCTCACACCAAAGCACTTATTAAAACTTGCTCCATAATTTGTGAAAACTGAATGAAATCAGAGTTGAGGACATTTTTGGAAAATGTAAATTGGTAGATAAATATAAAATATTCTATTTTGATGACTCCATGAGCATTCTCAAATTTAAATACTCACCATTGTTTATTGATTTGTAAGAAGAATGTTACCTGCTAGAACTGTAGTTTAGATATCAAATATATTTAAGCTAAAACTCACTATTTTTAAGAGAAGAGGAAACCCCTCAGTTTCTAATTCAAGTTCTGTCGTAGAAATACTCAGAGACCTATAATAATTCATACTCAAATATCTAATTTTGAAAACTAGCTAGTTAGACTTATTTTTGTACAGCTATAAACATCTATGTTTTTCCTCCATAATCGTGTTGCTGAGAAAAATAGATCATTTGGACAAGGCTGTTTCTGTTGGGGAAAAATCATTTTAAATGTATAACCCATTAGAAATAATTTATTTTATTGCAAGTGAATTTATGTAGCTATCTTCTATTAATGCATTATTTCCCACTGTTCCTCTCTGTCTGTCTCTCCCTCTGTCTCTCTGTCATCTCTTTCTCTCTCTTTCTCTTTCTCTTTTTTAAGCAGCATGCTTGGGATAGGTAAAGATGATGCCATGAGGGTCCAAATGTCCCAACAATTATCATTCTGCTTGGGTCATCTGAGTAGTTGCTGATTTGCTGTTCAATTGTTGCTTCTCCTTTACTCTGTCACTTCTGAAAACTTAAGAAGAGAACAGAATAGCAATCTTTTTTCACTGTATTTTTAATTTTCTCTTTGTATTTGAAAGAAGATCTGGGTAGTAATAAATCAGGGAGAAAATATTTGTACTCTGGTGTTTCTGGAGTGGAGACATTTCAGGCATTTTGGCCTTGTGAATGCAGCATACAATTAATTTATAAAAATCATAAAGCTTCCCCAAAGTGTGCTCCCTGGTAATGACAGTTGCTTTACCTATGGATACATATTAGCTCTCTAACAGCTCTAAATAAATCTCTGAACATAAAGAAGGATAAATTTGAGTCATTTTAGAAAAATGGTTGCTCCTTGATACAATAATACTAAATGAAATAAACCAGTCTTAGAAGGTTAAATGTTGAATGATTTTTCTTACATGAGAAACCCAAAATATAAATAATTTAAAGAGCCAAATGAAAGACAGTTGACAGGAAACAGGGAGATAAAGTTTGTGAAAATGGGACAGGGACTTGGGGATGAAGAAAGACAGGAGGGTGGGGAGGAGAAGGGAGAGTAAAACTGATTAAGATTTTATACATATATATATGTATGTATTTCCCAAAATGCATATAGTTATTACATGGATAGTCTCATAAATGTACACTAATTAAAACAGAAAACAAGTTGGATGTGAGTTATTTTAACAGACCTTCAGTGGAATTATGGATTTGTATACATCCTGACATTTGACATATTTGCCCAAACTGCCTTCTTCTACAATATGACTTTGAGTCATCAAACAGTGTAATGTGATGATTGTACAACACAATAGTGCAGTTATATTATCTGTGATGGGCATAAGTTAACTTTTTTCCTCCACTGGGGAAAAAGGGAACGGTTGATTTATTTTTCCCGCCTCACATTCCAATGCAGAGTCACTGTATGCAGGGTGATTGCTTGCTTGGATTTTCTAGGTAGTCATCTTGCTATTCTATTGCCTTGTAGATCCAACTTTAAAGAAATATAAGGAGAGTGACTTGGAGCCAGAGGAGATCTTGCAAATGAAGTGTCACATTTTTGTTAATCATGGTGGTGGTCTTGGCTTCTCACAAACACTTCTTTTAATGGGAAAAGCATTACTAGAAAGAACTTAAGGCTCAGATTTCCTCCATCTTTATCTTTATTTGGCTTGGATAAACAAATGTTTTGTCATCTGACCTCTGACATAGCCTTTTCAGATGTATTTGGCAGAGGAGAATGATTGTATCAACTGCTGTCCAGAATGTTAGTAATCTTTTCTCAGTCATATCAAAGCACTCTTAATAAATTTACTTTATCCATTAGAAGATTAGTGGTTGTGGCAGATTAAAAGTGGCCCCAAGATTTTTACTATAGAACACACTGAGAATTATGATCCATATACTATCCTGACTTAAATCTAGGAAGAATACAGGACTGCTTTCATCAATAGACTAGCAGAAAGTATATGGATGAGCTAGTTTCCTGGCCAAGGATTAGGAGACTTGATGCTTCCATGCCCTTTTATTGAACCATTTGGTTTTGGACTCCCACTTGAGATATAAAAAGTCCTTTTATCCTGCTGGAGAGGCTACATAGATAGGGTCTGAGACTGGGGAGAGGGAACAAGTTCCAGTTAAATGCAAACTTCCAAACATTTTGCCACCTGACATACAAGGAAAATGAGGAAAACTGTCTTGGACCCTCTAGACAAACAAAGACTTTAGCCCAATAACCAGGATACTCCTAAAATATAGTAAAATGACTGCTCTGTAAAAATGATTAATTTTGGAAAGAATAGTGAGTATCATGATTTCATTGTTTTGAAATACTTAGTGTATAAAGCCTCACACATATTGAGAGTATCGGAGAATTTTTTGAGTGGATGCATAGAAGATTTAAAAAATAGATTCTTGAATGATGGAACGATGAATAAATGTATGAGAGTTTCATTTATTTGTTGAATCATTGGATAAAAGAATGTGATTATATCATCCTAGTTACAGAGTTTATGTAAAAAGGAGGTTTTAGATAAAGAAACATTCTTCATTTTAAGTGAAGTCAAGTCATAATGCCAGTACAAAAACACATCATAAAAAGTCACCCTTAACCAGTCTTAAAATACTGGTAATGCTATATCGGGTTTTGTGCATTCTAAAAGAATTGGAGTAAATTTACATTCTACATAAAAATATATTTGTTTAAACTGATGAATCTCAACTTCTGCTAAGAAATATTCACAGATGAGAAATAAAGGAATGGCATGTTTATATCTCCCATCCCATTCCAGTCTGGAGCAGAGTCTACCATGTAGAACTCCACTGTATATAAAATGTGCAGCCCAGACGGTTCCATCCACACAGGCTAGGACATAAGTGACCTCGCCAGGGCTTCAGCAAGGCTTAACACGCACAACTGCACACTGTCCTGCTGCTCTCCACAGCATTATTGTTGGATGTGATAGAAACAACTCCACTAGTGTTTGTATTTGTTTCTTCTTTTGTCTTAGGAAAAAAAAAAACCTTCAATTACTCATTTCTTTTATTGCCAATACGGCTTTTAACAGAGAGTTCATACATGTGCATGGTGGGTTATTTAACAGAACTGACAAGCAGTCTGGGAAGCAATATCAGAGAGCTGAGGAAACACAGGTAATTGCATTTCTGAGTATGAATGAAATCATCACAGCACCAAACTACAATCAGGCTTTGCCTTACTCCGTCATTAAACCGCTTTCCAGGGGTGCTGGCCACTGGGCGATGCTGAGGGCAGTGGCGACTTCTGGTCTTCAACTCACAGAGCTCCCATTTGGATGAATTTTCATTTCTGATTCCCTTATTTCTTCATTGCCTGTTCTTTCACAGTCCTCTATGATGGATCTTCTTCAATTACCTGCTCACCCCCATCTTTTACCAACTCTGCACAAGGAGTATAAACATTATGTACTGCAAACATGTGCTAATATAGGCACTAACAGAAAAAGGTAGCATCCGGTGCTCAGAGCTCCCGCTTGATCACACGGCTGTTAGTGCCACCTTTGTATTCTAAATTATCTTCTATTCTCTAGCTCTTCTGTAAAGTTAAGACTCCTGTGAAATTGACTACTTGACATAGCCACTTAAATGTCTAATAGCTGTATAATAATAAATACCTTGACTTTATCACATTCACAACTAAATTTCTAATATGGCCACCATGACAAAACAATTTTTCCAGCATCTAGGAGCTGTCTCTCCATTGTTCAGGACATCTTGACTTGCAGCCATCCTACTTTCATTCTTCTTCTTACACTTCCCATTCAATTTGTCACACATTTTATTTGCTCTCATCTCAAAGCACATTCCCATCACCTTCCTCACAACCATCATGGTCCTAGTGACCACTCTCTCTCTCTCTAGGGTAAATTATTTCTTTCATGCCCTGGCTGGTCTCCCAACTTCAATCTATAGTCTATTACCAACATGATCACCCCAGTTATTTCATTAAGTTCGATCATACAAAAACTTCTGTTCAAACAATTGACTATTTTCTAATTTTCTATTTCCCCTCATAAGAATCTTCTCTCTTGTTCTATTCCAGGCACATGGCTTCCTTCTTTTTCCTAGAATATCCCAAACATATTGCTACTTTTAGGCATTTGAGTATACTAGTTTTTGCTTTGTCATTGCAGTAATGTTTGGCTCTTACCTCAATTATTTCGAACTCTTTGCTCAGTGTTACTTTCTGTGAGACCCTCACTGACTACTGCTTTAAAAAATGCAAGCACCACCCCACCCTTGCTATCTTGAAGTTTTTTACTCTGTTTTATGCAATACATTTTATCAACTTGTAATAAATAGTGCATTTGTTATGTTTACTTGTTTATTCTGTCATTTTTAGAATACAGTCTACAGAAGAACAAGAGTTTCTGTCTGATATATTTTCTGAGGTTGTCTCCAGCACCTAGACTAGTACTCAGCACAAAGTAAGGCTTTAGGACACACATGTTAAATCAACTAGTGGATAAGGCAGGGTGGGGGGTTTCCAGGAGGTCAGAAAAGTGATCAAATGAAAGAGAGTCTAAGTAGCTCAGTGGAGTCTAACAAAATGATCTAGAATCAAAAGCAGATATTAAATCATGCAGCACAGAAGCATAACTGCATTCCAACAATTTCAATATGGAATTATTATTTCAGTGATTTTTATAGAATAGTCCCTATAGACTAGAAGTAATCTGTATAGATGATTTTAAATACCTAAGTGGAGACTTTTAATATTAAAAATAAACAATTTTTCCTATATCATACGAGGAGTGTTAAACAGAGCGATAAGAAAGTTTGCAAAGTTACAGTCTTGATCTCAAGTCAGGAATCATCTGAGAATTGTTCCTATCCATCATGAAATATTAAATATTGAATATATGCCAATTACTGATTTTAGGATTTGGACATAGTATAATGAACACACACATATGATCATATAGGAACACATTTATAAATTGGTAAAATAAAACACCGGATAGGCAAAAAGTTACAGGACATATGGAGGGGTGTTCTGCTGAAGTGGGCAGGAAGGTTTCATGGTGAAGATACTATTTGTGTCAAGTCCTAAAGGGTGAGCAGGAATTCTTGAGATGCAGACATGTAGGAACTCATTAGGGAAAAAGGAAATTGTATGTATACTAGCAGAGCAGTTTTAGTGTGTTGCATGTTTGGGAATAGGATTAATTTATTTGCTAAATGTACTGGTTACATTATCCATTGTCTGAACAAAATATCTGATAACCACAACTGAAGGAGGAGAGGTTTATTCGGCTTATGCTTTCAAAGGTTTCAGTCCAAGGTCAGCTGCCTCCAAGGCAGAAACATCATGGTGGAAGGATGAGTGGAACAAAGCTGCTCACTTCAAGGTGACTGGGAAGCAGAGCAGAGGAACAAAGCACTGCAGAGGAAGGAGCTAAGGCCAGATACACACCCCCATGTCGGCTTTCATGATGCACACAGAAACACCAATCCCTCAAGTCGGTGAAGTCGACAACCAAGATTACCATCACTACCTGCCTGGGAGTTAAGTAGCTGGAAAAAGAGAATGGATTGTCAGAAGTGAAGATAGAATGGTGTGGATTAGAGGTATGGATAAGAGGTTTCACACACTTACTCCTTCCTTCAAGTGCTTGAGTTTCTCATGGGTAATAGGTACTGTTATTATCCTAGATATCATCTGATAGACTGGGAAACTAGCAAAAATGTGCTATAGCCCTACCAAAATGACATATTTTCCAAGAAAGGATCAAATACAGATGATTATGAAACCAGTGTGACGATACTGAAAGGAAGATGTATAGGCCAATTCAGGAACAATAACAAAACTCATCAGAAAATACTGTACCTGAGCTGATTGGAAGTCTTCCAGATGAGAGATGTGTAGTGTGTGTACGTGTGTGTGTATGTGTGTGATGTCTGTGTGTGGTTGTATATATATCATACGTATGTATAGATTGTGTATTTATGTGTTGTATGTGGTAAGGGACATGCAATGTGTGTTGTAGGTATATCTGTATTAGTGTGTGTGATTTGTGTGTGCAGTATGTGTGATGTGTATGAATGCATGTTTGTGGCTTGTGTGGTATATGTACATGGTATTCATGTGCATATACATTATGTGTTTACGTATGATACAGATATGTGTGCGTGCCAATACATGTATGGTAGATTATGTGCATGCATGTTGTGTGTGATTTGTGTGTGGCATATGTGTGTGTGCATGTACCTGTGTATGAAAGACTTGGGGAGTAGATGCTTCATGTGCACATCAAAGTCCTGAAGGAAATTGAAAACCTCATTTGGTTTAGTTCGACTCAAAGACATACAGTGAGGCAGAGTTGGAGAGAGATGAGCAGCAGTGGACGGTAAAACCCAGGTGTGACTTCCTCAACATTTAAGGGGTTACCTTCTGTTTATGGGAGTCAAGAAAATGCTTTAGGTAGAGCCAGATGTACAGGTTCATGTTCCTACTGTGTGTAGAAAAAAAGACTGACTTGAGGAGAGTAGTTAACTGCCTTCGAGGCCACAAGAAACAGGAACATTCATGTTTGGCCACCTGTGTCCTACAGGAAGTGGGGACTGATGAAGGCTTATCCAGTGGCCAGTGCCATAAGATGATCATGTATTGCAGACAGATAAATCCAGGAAGAGGAACGGGTACGTCAAGTCATGTTTGAGGAGGTGAGAGGTGAGAAGCGCTAGTGGCCATCCGAGTGACAAGATTTGCAGCAGATGAACGGAAGGAATGGAGAAATCCCTTCTGTGCTGCTCCACCTGGACATGAACTCTCCAGGCTTTGAGCATAAAAGAGAGATGCACCAACAATTTTTCAAATTACTGACAACATTAAAAGATACCCTGAACCTAACCCAACTCTTCAAAATCATCTGCTGTTTGTTTCGAATGCATAGAAACAAAAGACAATTTTTAAGACTAATAGATGAAACTTTTTACATGGAAAGAAAATTCAGTGGTAAAGCTACGCTGAAACTGCAGCCGTAAAACTGGAAGAAATGGAAATGGTTTTGAGATTGACGTGGTCCTGAAAAGAAACAAAAGGTATTTCCTTGATTGATTTTATAGAGTTTCATGTAAAATAAAATTGAGAAGGGAA
>PVJO010016515.1:0-41645 GCA_004026905.1 Hystrix cristata
CCTCTCCTGTCCCCTCCTGTCCCTCTCCTGTCTCCTCCTGTCCCCTCCTGTCCCTCTCCTCCTCCACTGAAAGGCCTGGCTTGCACACACCGGGACTGTCCGGTTGCCGGCCCCTCGCGGATCTGCAAGTGACCGGCCTCGGCTCTGTCCCCGCGGCCAGCCCGACTCTGGACCGCCGGGAAGGGAGGGCGCAGGGGCCGGGTCTCCCCAGGCGCGTCCCGGCCGCACCGTGCCCCTCTGCGCGCAACTCCCGCTTCTAAAAAAAAAAGACCATCTGGTAATTGTCTTTCTTTAGATCTTCCCTTAATTATGCTTTTAATTAAAGATGGTTCAAGGCACCGGACCACATGAAGGGCAGTAATTACAAATTACATTACAAACCCGACAGATGTAGCGCGATCTGCTGGGAAAAAGGTACCGGAATAAAAATTTGACTCAACTTTGGATAAATTAATCGGCGGCGCGGTGCCGACGCCGAGGCCGCGGCGAGGGTTTGGGTCTGGGGTCGCGACTGTTTTCATATTTCTTTGACGTCTATTGATTTGGAGGCAGCTGCGAGCCCGGCCGCAGGAGAGCGGCGCAGTCACAAGCCATTAGCCTGACGGCCTAACTCGCGGGGCGGGCGGCCGTCGGGGAGGACGCGCAGGGGCCTTCTCCGTCCGGGCGCGCAGGGCGGCAGCTGAGCGCCGGCGCCCACGGTGTCCTTGTCCCAGCGCGCCCGGGTCGGGCGGGACCGCGCCTGGACCGCCGTGGACGCCAGGTGGGAGACGCTGCCTGGCTCCCATCTGGGTCCCTAGGGCCGGCAGCGCCTGCCGGTAATCCCAGCAGTCTGGGAGGCTGAGGCAGGAGGATCGCAAGTTGCAGCCCAGCCTGCGCAATTTAGCAAGATCCTGTCTCAAAACAAAAGGGCTGGGACGTCGTTCAGTGCGAGGCCCGGGTTCAATCCCCAGCACCCCAAAAGCAAAGCTGCCTCCCTCCCGGCCCGGGGTCCAGGCCCGCTCCTTGCTCGGTCTCCTTCGCAGACCGGCGCGGCCTCGGGCGGGGTGAGGACGAGCGTGACGCAGGGCAGGCGGGTGCGCGAGCGGAGGGAGGAGCTGGCCGCCTCCTCGCTCCTCGGCAGCGTGGCCCATCCTCCTCCTCCTCCTCCTCCTCCTCCACGCCCAGCCTCGCCGGCTCCCAGCGCGCAGCCGCAGTGGAGCCCCACGAGGCGGAGACCCCGCGTGCCGGTCGTTGCTGCGTGCATCGTGCATGGGAAGCGCCCCGCCGGGCCGGGGGACGCGTGGGGGACGGAGCGCCCTGCCGGGAGGGAAGGGCTCCCGCCTCTCACCTGCCTCCTCGCCCTGGTGCTTGCGGGTGCGGTGCGGTGCGGGAGGAAGCTCGGCCTGCTGGGCCGCCTCCTCCGCTGGGGCCGTCGAGCACCGAACGCCGCGCAGAGTCCGGGCACCGCTGTAGCCCACGCGGGTGCAGGGAACGTGGGTGTGGACGCTGGCGACTGCTGGGCTGTTTGTAGGACGGAGGGAGTGTGCCCTAGAGACTGTCCAAATCCTCAAGGACGGCCACTGCTCAGTTGCTCCAGGACGGAAAGATCAGTGCCACAGAGCTGCCGGGGTGGTGGCCAGACCTGATTTTCGTGGCACCCGCCCCCGCCCCTGCCGCAGGGCTACCGAAATCATAGCTGAAACAATTAAAGCCTGTTCGACTCAGTATTTGAAGTGGAGATTTCTTTGTCAGTATTTGATACAAACCGGAAGTACTGGAACAGATGTGCAAAGTTCAGAGAAGCTAGAATTAGGCGGAAAAGTAGTGCTAAGGTTTCCCTAGTTTCTGTGTATGATGCAAATTATAAAATGTCTTTTCATCCAACGTGAAGCAAAAATCACCAGGAGGCCTGTGTGTCGTTGAACTGTGTGTGTGCAAACAGTCCCTGCATAGTGATGTGGCCGCTCTTACAGTCTGGAAATATTTCTGAACACAGACACAGCACATGCACATTAAGCTCCACTCTGGTTTTTGTCAAAGCTCTAACACGTTAGCCCCGATTTTTATTAAACACCCTCCTTGTCAGCGTCGGCTGTGGACCTGATCGGGCCTGGATGTTCTAAGATCGCCTAGTTGTGTTTATTTCTTTATCCAGTTCTTCTGTGGTGTAATGAGTAGTTCAAATAAAACATCTTGGTCATCTCTGAATCTCTTTTTTAGGGAAAAAAAACCCCAATCCTCTACACTTACGACAAACAAGGTGGAAAATGTTTGTTTCATGATAGCAAAATTTTAATGAACAAATGCTGAGAATTCAATATAGTCCTATTCAGTGCCAACAGTCCCTTGGAGTAGAAGAGAGGAAATACTGCTCAGGCCGCCTCTGTCCTCGCTTGTGATCCCGATTTCTTTTCGCTGCCAGGAATCTGAGTTTTTCAGCTGAGAGGTGATTATCTTTTCGTCCTGTTTCTGCTGGGAAGCTCCCTTTGCTGCCCCCAGAGCTCACGCGTGCTCAGGGAATTTCAGTAAGTATAAATGACACACTCGAGGGTGCAGCATGGCTTCTCGGTCTCATTGTTCCCTCTTGACAACCTGCTCTGAAATCTTCGTTGTGTTGTTGCTGTTGTCTGTAAATCCTGTTGTATCTGTTTCTCCCCTGTTGCGTGATGAAGGCGAAAGGTCGCTCAGTTTGGAGGACTCAAGCCCACAGATGTGGAGCTTTCGTTCAAAGCCTCCCGCACACCTTGTTTTGGCCTTGGAAGCAGAACTAGGCAAGCAGCGACGTCAGTGACTCCTTCTGAGGCCCCCTGAAGTCAGTGGCTTTGGGTTTGTCTGAAACAGAGACGTTTGTGGACAGTTACTCCTCAGCCCATTGGGCTCAGGGGACCCCAGGAGGAGCCCGGTGACACAGGCCCTCTCTTGGCAGGCGCCCGCTGCTCGCAGGGCAGGAAGTGGCCCCTCATTTTTCCTGCTTGCGTCGTTGCTCTTTCTATCTGTGAGCTGAGGCAGAGAGCAGCGCCCCATCCCGCCTTTGGGGATTTCCTGCGGCTTTGCCACGTCCCCAGGAGAAGCTGGAGCTCCTGGAGTGGATGGAGGGATTACAGAGAGCACCAGACGCCATGCTCCCTCTAATCCATCTGGGCAGACGCTGTATTGATAACAGCCTTTCCACTCCTGACAGCTTCAGACCATCCAAGTGAGAGCAAATAATAGGAATTTGGTGGTGGAGGTGGGGAGAGTAGGAGCAATTGGTAGAGTCTTTTGAGTTGAAAGGATTGGATTCTGTTCCAAACTGTGGAGCTGAGTGCAGAATTAAACACTGCCCACTCCATCCTTTTTTAAAGGGGATTTGACGCCCTTTGGTGATCCTAGTGCATCTGAGCTGGGGAGTTGGCAGATTGGTTTACTACGAAACCTTACTTTGTCCCCAGGACCAGATAGCGCTGAGCAACTTGAATTCTGTAGTCCCATGTGCCTGGTGTATGTGCCCGCTTGAAGCTGCCTTGCTAGGCACTGAGGAAGCCCATCTGCATTAGATAATAAGAAGCAGGGACAAGCAGACACTATGCCGACTAAATAAGGGCTCATATCCCACTCTGAGACTCTGAGAGCCGGAGCTACAATCACATCAGTAGGTCAAGCAAAAACCCCAAGATCCGTCACTGCCAGCTTTCTGGTGTGGTGATGGACAGAGACCCCCAGAATCACACCGAGTGCATCACTACTGTCCGTGAACCTGGAGGGGCAAGTATTTCCCTACCTACATGGTGACATCTTACAGCTGCCTCCCTCTGACGCAGGCCGCTTGGGACGACAGGCTGCCCGTGCCCCGTCTGGCACAGCCCACTGCTTTGCAAGAGGGTGCAGGTGGAGGGCTCAGGCAGGCTGGCCACGCTAAAGGCCCACCTGTGTGGAGGATGGGCTGGGAGGGCCAAGGGCTGCTGCCCTCCAAACTCCCAGCTCCAGCGGCTGCATCAGGTTAGTCCAGGCACATTCCTCTGTGGGTTAATTTATTGAGTCCTTTTAATGTGATTACTTTTTGAATCTGATTATGGATTCGTGTGCTTCTGAATTCTGAGGTTCAAAATTTATTTTGCAGACATTTGTCTTCTTCCTGTATACAGCCACAAAATTCTTACCCTAAGGAAGCAATGGATGTGGCCACTTTTTGTGTATGAAGAAGCTTTAAAAATATAGAATCCCAAGGCCACGTAAGTAGAGACTCTTCAGAGGCAGGCACCTTGGTATATGTGTTTTTCAAAGATCTTTCCAGATATTTTGGTTGGGCTGGGCACTGAATTGACTTCTAGATTGGTTGAACACCAAGATTCCATGAAAACCTGTAAAACGCGTGCAACACTACTCCCTTCACCCATTCCCATAATGCATGTGAAGTGTTTTCAGAATTGGTGTATTTTTTATTCTTCTTACAACCCTGTGAGCTAGATACTGTTTTCCTGCTGTCTTCCAATTTTAGAAGATATGAAAGCTAGGTGTTGCCCAACATAATTGGGCTAATAGACAGCAGAATCAGTTTTCCTGTCCTAGGACCTCTGTGATCCCTACCTCACATCGTCTCAAAAAATAACCTGTACTCACACTTTGACATACTTATTTGCTATAAACCATTTTGAAAGAATTTTGATCATTTTGAATTTTGTTAGAAATGCATCATTTGTTTTTATGGTCTAAACTTTATTACATTGATATGTATGATGAGTGACAGCCAAGGTGCTGATATAACAAACTTTTAAAATCATGTAAACATTTATTAATCGTTTTATCATTTGTTTTTTGGTGCTACTGATTTAGAGGGTGGGGGCAGAACTCAAGCGTGTTTCAAATCCTAGAAAAGAGTAGATTTTAGCACTACGCCCAACGTACTTGCTTTAGTTGCGGTAAAGGCAAACTTCCATAACTAATAATTCCAGCGTCAAGTCAGCAGGTAAAAGGAGCCAGTAGTCTATTTCCCTCTCTTTTTCGGTGGGGGCGGGGGGTGGTCAAGACAGGGTCTCACTGTGCAGTTCAGGCTGGCCTTGACTTCACTGTGTAGCCCAGCTGGCCTCGAACTCAAGGCAGTCCTCCTGCCTCAGCCTCCCAAGTGCTGGGCTTACAGGCATGCGCCTGCATTTCTCTTATCTAACCCTTTGAGGTTTGTGTCTTGGGGCAGCAGCTGCTCTTTCACATGACTGTAGGTCCTCTCTCTCCTCACCTGTTGCCTTCGTCTCTGTGGGCCCTGGCTCGGGAGAGGCTCGGGAGGGGTGGGAAGAGCGTGCAGGAGGCCGTCCGTGGCCGCAGGTCTACCCTGTACTATCATCCTCGTGGAGCGCTCAGTCACATGTCCACAAGAGAGCCGGTGGGCAGCTGGAACCGGAACCCCAGGTGAGGGGAGAGGAAAAGGAGAGCAGGTCCAGTACAGGACCACAGTGTCCACGACAGTGTCGAGACGGTAACGCAGGCAACAGCTGATGGTGGCCATTGGAGGGCGGCGGGATTCTGGATGTATGGTGAAGAGTTTTCTCAGGACTGGGCAGGGATGGGAAAGAAAGACCAGTCAAGGGTGCCTTCAAGGTTTCGACTTCCACAACTGGAAGAATGGAGTTGCCATTTGTAGGGGCGAGGAAGATGGGGGTGGGTTACGGAGAAAAAGAACAAACTCCTCATTGGGTGTATTGGGCTCGAGATGCTTAAGAAACAGCCAAGCAGAAGTATCATTTGAGTTGGTTATATGAGGCTGAAGTTTTAAAACTAAAATGGAATAAAATCAACAAGGAATCTGCAGGGGCAGAGGAGACGCCCAAGGGTCCGGGGCCTCCATGTGTGGGGTCTGGGAGGATCCGACAGAGCAGCCAGGGGCGGGAAGACGGCCAGGGGCTAGACGCAGCGCTGCGCGTGAGGAGGCCACGGCGTCCACTGCTCACTGCGAGGGCCGGACGCCCTGGGCGGGGCGACGGGTTGGTGAACACCCAGCGCAGACCTGGGTTCTGGGTGACCTGGCCGTGGACAGGCTGGCCACGTGGCTCCCGAAGTGGGACTAAGATCTTGTTGGAATGAGGCAGAACCCAAGCAGAGAAGCACCAGGCACACAGAACGCACAGGCTTTTCGGCGACTTTTCCTACAGAGGGGAGCTGGAAGACAGTGCAGCAGAGAGACGGCAAGGTTTGTTTGGAAAGCTCGAGAAGGACACGGACATGTTGGGATTCTTGCAGAATCCTTGCACTACAGAGGGGAAGACTGATGATGAGAAGAGAGACAGACAGACAGAGACAGAGAGACAGAGGACAGAGAGACAGAGAGAGAGAGACAGAGAGGGGAGTTACTTGTATGTGCCAGGAAACAGGTCTCTCCGGAATCCGATCTGAGTAGAAAAGGAATTGCAGATCAAGAGGTGTAGACAGGGATGGCAAGTCAGGATTAACCCACTTTCACTCTTAGTGAATTAGAAAATTTCAGGAGTCCCTGTTTGCAGCACAGAACAATCATGTTCTTCTGCGGAGCTGGTGCATGTATATCAGACATCTTCATTTTTTTATGTCCTCTCCCCTCCCCACTCCATTTTTTGGTCCCCTTCCCATTTGAAGAAGATCTATCTCCCTGTTTCCTATTAATTATCTTTTCTTTTGCTCTTTATTTATATTTTGGGTTTCTTATACAAGATAAATCATGCAATATTTAGGCTTGTGTGTCTGATTTATTTCACTTAACATTACAGTCTCGAGGTGCATCCATTTTCCTATAGATGATTCCACTTATCCTTCTTCACAGCTGAATAGTACTCAGTTGTGTGAAAATACTGCACCGTGCACCATCCACTGGCCACACCACCCTGATCTCATACCCAGCATCAGCAGGTGATGCCCTCCATCCGACCCCTGCCTCAGAACTCAGTTTCTCTCAGAGCCTGAGCTACTCTGGCTTCTCCTTGACGCGGGTCCTGTGGGCTGGGAGGGACTAAGGCCCACAGCGTCTGGCATGGTGGAGAGAAGCGCAGCGGGGGGGTTGGAGGGTGGAGAGCTCGGTTTGGTTCCTTCAACACTGTCGTGATTGAAGAAGTCAGAGCGAGCACAGCAAGGAAACATCTCCCGTGCACATGGCATGGAGGCTGGTGGGCGGGAAGGGTTCTCTTTCCCTTCAGCCCAACCATGTCCTCTTTCGGAACAGCCCTCACAGCTGCTGAGCTGGCAGGCTCTTCAGCGCTAGCCACCTCCCCCATCTCCCCCATCTCCCCCTCCTGACCGGAATAAAGGCTCCCCCACCCCGGGGACTGCACTTCGACAGAAACCACTCTGAGTCACTGCATGGCATTTTGTTTTCGTGGCTGTGCCATGCCCCAGAACATGGGGACAGCACCGTGTATTTAAATGGCAGCTATGGACCCTGGTTTGTCTGGAACTTGCCTGTTATGCCCAATCTGCAGTGTGCCTCACCATACTCACATCCTTGCACCAGAAGCGTGGCAGCCCACCGGCTGTCTGCCTCCTCCCGAGGGCCTCAGGGAAGCCACCTGTCAGCTGGTGGAGGAGGCCAGTGACCCTGTGAAGGCAGAACGCACCCCACACGTCATTGGGCCCCAGGGTTTGCTCTGCTGATCCGGCCGCCCCAGGCAGCACCCCCATCCTGCGCTCCAGGGTCCCGCGACAGTTGATGTGGGGTGCTGGGTGAGGGCCCCTTGGCTTGATTTAAAATCTCCTCTGTCCAGGGCTACGTGGCACGAGGCACTCTATGGCGGCCAAAACACTCTCTTTATTCTAGTGGGACCCGGAGATTGGAGCCAAGTGTTTATTCACTTCCACCAGGAACGGTCGTCCAGCCCGGTGCTTACCTCCATCCTCACCCACGTGGCAAAGGCCCGCTGTCACTGAAGCTCAGACCCCAGACTCGGGGTCCCGACCTTCTTCGTAAACGCGCAGGCCGGGAGGCCACTCGTCCCTGCTCCCCGTCGCCTCCCCGACTTCCCACAGCACAGAGGACTACAGCGGCGCTCACCGAGCCCAGGAGCCTTTACAGCCAATAACTCGCGCCAACAATGATGCCCGCTTCTGTTTTTAAGACCACTTAATAGACTTCATTTCTTAAAACCAAACCACAGATTAATCTTCCAGACTGCGTCCCTGGAAGAGAAGAGCCACAAATTGACTCCAAGGACTCTAGGCTGTAAAAATAACGTGCGGTTCATTTTACTAGGTAGTAAAACCCCGGGAGAAATGATTCCTTGCACGGCGTGGCTGCTTCCGACCAACAGCTTCACTTTTTTCTTTACTTTTATTTAAATAAAGATCTTCTCTGTTTTTGTAAAATCGACTGACTTATAATAAAAGAACTAAAACAAATACAGAAAAACATAATGAAAAAGTTTTAAAAGCCCCGTAATATACAAAATCTCACAAACTAGAGAGATGGCGCGTGCATCTGTCAGCCGTCAGGTGCACACTTCTGCACATGTGGTGTGTGCCCCGTGCTCTTTCCAGCAGCCTTTCGCTCCCAATCAAAACACGCTCCTGGTCGTCACCGCCGTCTCACATACCTTGCTGTTCGCCACACATAACCCTGGACCTGGCCCACAGCCCGGGGCGTCTGTGCTGGGCAACACCCCCACCTGGCATGACTGCGACGTCTTTGTACTCACAGCTTACTAAGCTGGTTCTCTTACTGCTGCCATCTTTCCAAAATTGTATCTTGTGTTACTGCGAATAATATAAATTTTTCTAAGACAGGGTTTTGCTAAGTCACTGAGTTGCCCAAGCTGGTCTCACACCTGCACTCCTCCGGCCTCAGCCTCCTAGGGTGCTGGGATTACAGGTGTGCACCACTACAGCTGGCCTAGAATGGTATTTCTACAGCCATCCTTAGGCGTTCATGTAACATTTTCCAAAAAGTAAAACAAATGGCTTGAGCAACTTTGTATTTTAAAAGTATTTTATTTCATCTGTGTTCTTGTGATGAGGTCTTGCTCTGCCGCCCAGACTGACCTTGAACTCCTGGCTGGGGCCCTCTTCCTGCCTCGGTTCCTCGGGGAGCTGGGACCACGGGCATCGCCACCACTCCCAGCTTCAAATTGCTCCAGAGAGGCAATGTGTGCAATCGCAGTTCTACAGTGAATTGTGAGGGCACCTAGCTCCCTTTCAGTAGCAGACACTGAATGACAGCGTGGGCATTTACCTTTGGGACAGGTGAAATGACGCAGATTTTAACTTGTACCTATTTGTTAAGGGAGTTTGGCCCTTTAAAATGTATCTGACAACCAGTTCATACACTTCACCTTCAAAAGAAGGAAGGGTATGCTGGCACACCCTGTAACCCAGCACTCAGGAGGCTGAGCGGGGACAGGGTGGGAGCGAGGCCAGCGTGGCTGCCTGGAGGTTCTAGGTGGGTTGGGCTGCATCGAGAGAAAAGCGCTTTATTTATTCAGAGTGACAACAGGGCTCACATGGAGCGCGGCAGCAGAGCACTTGGCCAGCGGGCACAGGCCCCACGTTTGCTCTCTGGCACCACAAATGAACTGACGTGGCCGTTCTCCAGAAGGACACCCGACAGCCAGTCGGTGTGTGAGAGGTGCTCGCCATCGCGGAGCTGCAGGGAGGGGCAAGTCGGAATCACGGTGGGACCTCTCGCTCCCATGCGCGCTGTCATCAGGAAGCTGGGAGCAGAAACAGGAAACTCCTCCTCCCTGTCCGGCAGGAGGAAGGCACGTTGACATGGTTACCGTGGGCAAGTTCCTCAAAACACCAAAGTACAGCGTCCCTGTGGTCCAGCCACCGCTTCTGGTGTTCGTCCAAAGGGAATGAAACCCTTCCCTTAAAAAGACACCTGTGCTCCGTGCTGACGTGGCCATTCACAAGGGCCCAGAGGTAGGACCAGCCCACGTGCCCGTCCGTGGGTGAGCGAACGGAGGAAGCGAGATAGAATCCCACCTTGCCATATCCATTCAGCTATCACCTATCATCTGTACTTACCTGTCCATCTCTTTATGTCATCAGCTCTGTCTATCATCTGTCTTTATCCATCCATCTTCTATTCCTATTGTCTATCTACAGCTGTCATCTATCTAGCCATCGTATATCTATATCCATCATCTATCTCTATTTATCTATCCATCTATTATCTATCAATCTTTCATCTCTCTGTATTTATTTATCATCTATTTATCATCATTTATCACCTCTCTGTCTATCTATCTACCATTCAGCTATAAAAAGGGCAGAACTCTGCTGTGTGTGATGACAGGAGAGGACCCAGACGATGCCGTGTCCAGAGAGAGAGCTCAGTGCAGAAAGTCGAATACTGTACAACTTCACTCATGTGAGAAATCTAAAAATGCAGCCTCGTGGCAGTGGAGAGCCAGGAGCTGGCTGTTGGCTAGGAAGCCACAGTGGGGCAGGAACAAATTCTGGTGTTCCCTTGCACAGCAGGCAGCCGTGTGACAACTCTGCACAGTGTGTTTCCAGACGGCTGCCTGAGAAGAGGGTTCTGCAATGCTGTGCCTGCAGAGAAACGGCGAACGGGGCATATGAGGCGACAGCTACGTTCGTCACCCCAGTTTGATCATTGCACGAGGCACACACCTACCAGAACACCCTGCTGTACCCATGAGTGCGTACAATTATTGTGTGTCCATGAAGAAAAGGAAAAATAACCACTTCTGTGGTGGTGTATCGGCGTTGCATGTAACTTCCTGGTTAATTTTCCTATTTTTTTAAATCAAAGTTAAGCAGTCACAGTGCTGGGCACGTTCGTAACGGGGAAGGTGCACTTTGAGGGCTATTGCTGTGTGTCTGAGACACCGAGGGCTCCGGCTGAGGCCTCGCGGTGTCAGGTGGAGGTGGAGGTCGGCGCCAGGCCAGGCGCTTTCCCAGACTGCTTGCTTAAGCATTTCCAAGCACGCAGGAGAGGAGAAGTCCCAGCAAGAAACACCCAAGCAGAACTCACTTCGTGTTCCCTCCCTTTTCCCTGAATTTGATCCTCTGTCCAGGCTGCGAAGACGGGTTATTTCAAGAGAGTTTGCGTGGAGGTGCCACTGTGGCTGTTGGGACAAAGATAATGTGGCAGATCCTCTTTTACTATAATTCAGTTGCTTACCCCCCACCGAAAGCTTCCTGCCTGAAATCTTCATGCCCAAATATAAAATGTATAGTCCTTTGCATAAAAGGTTGAGCTAAATTCAGCATTTCTTAACAATTAGAGGTAAAGGCGAGAAGCTGAACTTAAAGGGGGGATGAAAAAGGGAATTGGGATGTGTCATGTACATGCACCAACTCCACATGAGGAGTATGAATGGTATATACTGCAAGCATGTGCTAAGAAAGAGAATGATCCAAAGCTGAGCATGGTGGCTGTAATCCCAGCACTCAGGAGGCTGAAGCAGGAGGATTGCCACAAGTTTGAGGCCAACCTGGGCTACGTAGTGAGCTCAAAGCCAGTGTGAATTATGGAGCCAGACCTTGTCTCAAAAAAAAAGCCCTCAAATAAACAGTTTAACCCCCCCAGAAAGAAAATAATCTGAAAAAAAAATTAAAAATATTATCCCGGATTTTGTTGTGCTTACTTTCTAGTACTTAAAAAATGGTGGTAGCAGAGTAAGATGTATTTATTCCTCTAGGCTCAAATTGCTTTCAAATTTACAAGGGAGATATGTGGACTCCATAAAAGAACTCTCCACTCTCAAAGGCCTTAGTAACTTTATTTCGTAATAAAGTAAAAAGATAATAAATATTCTATAGATTTGGAGGGACACTTGGTATGGGACCACACATAATTCTTAGCACTTTACATATATGTGTGTATAATTTTGTTTTTATGTTAATTAAACTTAATCATATTCTTGGATTTGATTGAAAAAGTGAATATATATACTCGTATGTATGTATGTATGTATATAAAATTTGGTTGCTGTGCGTCTGCCCCAAGCCTTGCAAGAACAGAGGAGGAAGCCCGGGGCGGGGTGGGGGGGAGGGGGCGAGGGGGTCCCCTGCCGAGGACCTCCATCTGTCCTGTGAGAATTGGGATGCACCCAGGAGGACATGAGGCCGGCTCACGCTCACTGCCCGGGAGGGCCGGGGACTTGGCAAAGCCGAGACAGGATGCTGCTCTTCTCGATCTCATGCTTCTAAGGCAAAACGTAACTTTTAAGAAGTCATTATGTCATTATTGCTGTTTTAAAGTAGGTCACACATGCACATTACAGCAGCCACTAATCGATAAGCCCTCATCCCTTTCCTGTCTCCACAGTTCCTCTCTTCAGGTGGCCATTGTCTTCCATCTAGAGAAGTTCCTCACTTTGTGTAATTATCCTCTCTCTCCCTCTCTCTGCCCCTCCCACCATGGAGATGGAAACACACCCTAACACTTCACATTGTCCCCTTCCACTGTCCCTGAGAGCCGCAGTCGTTGGGTCCTGTCATAATAATCATCTTCTTCTATTGTAAACCCGAGCAGAATGGTGACTCTCAGACACACACATCGTTTTGGGCCAGTGCGGGTGTGTTTGTTGGACAGAGTATCAGAAGGCCAGGAAGGTGGACCAGAGGGTCACGGGTCTAGGGCAGAGCGCTGGAAACGTCCATACACAGGTGTGTGAGGAGTGGGGATGCATCATTTCCCTGAGCTCTCCTGAGCTGCCACCGGCCTCCCACTCCTCTGGGAAGCAGACAGCGGTAATGCAGCAGAGCTGACCAGGAGAGGAAATGCTGGTCGCATCCCCAGACACCTTCATCTGGGTTTGGGTTTGACTTCAAAATAGAAGCCAACGGGATTGAAATTTTGGGACATCTTGGGAGCTGGGTGCTGAAAACTTGAATGCGACATCGAGGTCAAGGTATGTCCTGTGAGCATGGACTGAAAAAGTGGCCCTGAAGCTGGTTTTCGAGGGTGTTTGCTAAGAGGTGCTTGAGGGAATTTCGCCACACTTGGGCAGGGGTCATCTTGGAGCACTGGGGTCGGCGCATCGTGAGAGGAGGTGCTGTCTTGTGAAATCACACATACCGTAGAATAACGTCAGGGAGTCCAGAGACGGCGAGGACTCGGCTTGTAACCACCAGCCTCATGCAGCAGAGCAGAGCTCTACACGGCCCTCTGCTCCTCTACTGGCTTTCATGTTTCCACTCGGTTGCAACCTCGATCCTTTCTGTCTCAGCTTGCTAATTATCATTTGAGGTGACCCTAAAGTAGCCCCTCGAGTGGCTGGGCTATAGTTTGCCTGTTTACTCCTTTCTCAGACAGTTCAGGCTACTTCCAGTTTCATACGGTTGGAGTTTAAGAGCATCACTTTGGTCTCTGGGCCTGACACACAGCCACATTTGTTTTTTATGAGAGGAATTATGCAGGTACCTAGCTTCCCTTGGTCAGCAGAGAAGTCTACTCTCGATTCTACCAGCATTGAAGGATCTGATACAGCACCAAGCTGAGACCAGAGCTCAGGAAACAGAGAACGGTGTCACTGTGGGTTGTCACTACTATTGGCCAGGATTTGGTCACCAGTGTGAGACAAAGACCTGCGCGACATGACTTAGTGGGACAGTGTGGGTCACCCACGGAGAATTACGATTGACACGTGGGGGGCCGAGGGGCCTATAGAGCTGTATCCCAAATCCTGCTGCGGGACCTGTCTCATTTCTTTCCTTTTTTTTTTTTTTTTTTTTTTTTCTTTTTTTAGTGACAGGGTCGTGCTATACAGTTCAGGCTGAACTTAAATTCTCTATGCAGCCCAGGCTGGCCTTGAACTCATAGCGATCCTCCTGCCTCAGCCTCTCAAGTGCTGAGATTACAGGTGTGTGCCACGATGCTCAGCTAAGGACTTCTCTGATTTCTAGACACTTCTGGGATCTGCTGCCACCTGTGTCCTTGGATCTGCTAAGGTCCATTAGGAAGGGTTCTAGATAGTCCTTGTGTCTTTGTGTCATGTGCTCAAGAGCCAGTGATCTGGGCGGGGGATCCACACGGTTGAGCCAGAGTCGTGTGCCCCCGTCAAGGGGTGGAGCCCGTGGGAAGCTGTCCAGGTAAGCGAGAAAGAGCCAGTTGGTAAATGTCCTCCTTGGCTCCACCTCCTCCGCACCCACGATGTGGCTCAGCCGATGAAGACTTCAACTCAGCACACTGTCTGGGTAAAGAGCTTTGGATCAAAGAGCAGCTCTCAGACCAGCGCACCCGGGGAAGGCTTTGGGGCCCGTTTCCGCTCTTACAGAGCCCTCAGGAATAAAGTCTCAGCTGGAGAGGTGGTCATTAACCGTCCTTGCCTACCAAGTCCCGGGGCAACTACTAAGTCCCTTCCCCTTTCCACTCCCAGAGTAAGAACTGAAGGTGGAGACGAGGAAACATCTAAAATCAACGGCACGGAACAACTAGGAAATTTGACCCAAACATGAATGATATTGGCTTAAAAAGCCAGGAAATACACAAATCAAAGAAAACAGAGACTGGAACATAACGATAAAGTTAGAGTTCTCCCATGGCTTCCCATTCCTCCCGCCCGAATCCCACATCCAGCCCCCGCCTCTAACGCCAGGCATGCTCCTGGGCTCCCTTCTCCCCACCTCCGCGCCCCACCCCAGCCCTAGCTCCTCCGGACCCTGCGTCCTTGCTCCAGGCCCTCATCATGCTGCCACTCCCGCTGGGAGGGTCCCTCCCGCGCAGCACGCAGTTGTGCCTAAGCATGGCCGCTTTAGGGACCCGGACGGGTTGGGTTCTGTGTGCCAGAGCACCCACCTTTCCTATAAGGCACTCGTCGCCCCTGAGCGTGTGGGACCCGAGGTCTCGGTCACCCCGGCTCCCCGTGCCGGGTGCGGACACTCTGCAGACGGATACCGAGAAACCGAAGCAAAGGGCAGAGGAGCGTTGGCTTCCTGTGTGCTTACCTGCCCGCGAGCATGCAGATTATTCTTTAAAAACTGGTTTTGAAATAAGTTTAGACTTACCAACACTTTTAAAGGAAGCAGCGTTCTCACGCACCCTCCGCCCTCCTCTAACCTTAACGTCGGTCATCGCCGCGGCACATCCAGCAAGACTGAGAATCCAGCATTAGCACGTTGCTGAGAGTCAACTGCGAACTTCGTCCACATTTCACCAGCTCCCATTCATGGCTTTTTCCTGCTTCAAGAGCCAACCCGAAACATGGTGGTGCGTTTAATCACAGATTTTCCCCATCTCTGACCTGTGATTTACCGCCTTCCTTTGTCTCATCACACCTGACACCTTTGTGGAGCGTCGGCTCCCTGGGAGAACATCACGGAGCTGCCCACTTGGCGGACACCGTGTCGGTCCGACTTTGTCAAGTCTCGGCTCTTCCCTTTCCAGACTCTGGACAGTGGAAGCAAGTCGCGTTCAATCTCTCCTCAAGGGGCAGGAGGAAGGTGAGGGGCGGGCAGCCGCAGGTCAGCCCCACCGCTGCTTGCGCGACTCCACGCGCTGCGGCAGCCCTCCGGCCGCTGCAGCAACTATCATGGGAAGCTTCATGGGTTTATTTGCACAAAGAATGCAGATTCGTGCTCACGAACTCTTCTGAATTTTAAAGTCTGGTTTTCTTGGCAACAGAAACGTTATGGTGCGGCAAAGGCCACCCCTCCGGAGGACTGGAAATGAAGGGTCCCCACCCTCCCGTTCTGCCTCAGGCTCTGAAGTCCAACTGTAGTCTTGGAAAGACATTTCTAATGTTTTTCAGCTCAGCTATTTCTTATAGACTTTAAACTAAGTGAGGTAAAAAACAAAGGCAGACTCCCTTCCACAAAGTGGGGTGATCATAGACAAAGCCAGACAGGACTCGGCCCAGGAAAGCTCGAGCTCCTGGTGCCCCGTGAAGCTCACAGCCCCATTGTCACCGGCCCTGTGACACTCTGAGGCGCCTTTCAGCATCACCTCTCAAGAGGGTGACAGGATGAGCGGCTGGGAGCTTCGTGAATGGTGACGTGCCCGTGAAAAGGGAGGAGAAGATGAGCATTTTTCTAATTGATCAATAAAAAGACACAGATTTGGCAGCACGGACGTGTCTCGTGTCTTGGAGAGAGAGTGGGAAGTCCCTTTGCCAGGCGGCCCGAAGCAGGTTGGCTCTTTGCTCTCGGGAAGCGGGAGCCGTGTCGGAAGGGACCCGTTCCAGGCTGGACGAGGGGCAGGAGCCCTGCAAGAGCCGTGATATGTCCGAACACCGGGCTTGGACAGTGAGGGACTTGGCAGATGTCGACCATGCAGAAAGGGAGACATTCAAAGGATCAAGAGAATGGTTCTTCTAGGACTGAAACTCTTAAAATAGAAGAAACACCTCATCTCCTGGGAACAGGATGTGGGACTTTGATGTAGGACTCTCGGCTGCCCTGCAGGTTCCAGCGACGCATAAGGCAACAATTTCCTGGTCCCTGAGGAGCAAGCTCGGGAGCAGTGCAGTAAGGCGGTGTGGAACCCTGACCCTGGTGACAGCTGCCAGGTCTCGGAGGGGCCAGAAGGAAACAATGGGATCTATGGAGAAGCGGAATTGTGTGTCAGTGAGAAAGTAGCCATGCTTCTTCCAGGCCCAGACAGCTGGGGACAGACGTGGCCCTCGAGACGATTTAACGTGCAACAAAGTCAGGAGGAGAGAGCATCGGCTTGTGCGTTACTCAGAAACCTTACACTTCTTGTTAAACTTTTACTCCAGCTCGGTTGATATTCTTGCTGTGAGCTGATTGGTTCAGACTTCTCCTTTGCAGCTTATAGCATTCCATATGATGTACCTGGTGTCCTGGCTGGGCGTGGTGGCGCACACCTGTCATCCCAGGACTGGGGAGGCTGAGGCAAGAGGATTGCTAGGAGTTCAGGGCCAGCAAGAGCCTGTCTCAAAAAACAACAATAACAAAAAAAGTGGTATTCTGGCAAGTGAATGTGATGCAATACATATGTGTGTGTTCCAACGAATAGTTTGTATATTATTTTATTTATTTATTTTATGGTTCCTTGAGACAGGGTCTTACTATATAGCCCAGGCTGTTCTTAAACTCATGGAAACCCTCTTGCCTCTGCCTCCCAAGTGTGGGGATTACAGATGTGTACCACCACACCTGATGATTAGTTTCATATATTCTAAATGATCATAATGGCATATACATAATTACTCTCATAGTTTTGTTTACTTTTTATAACAGTGTGCTAAGCACATTTTGAAAGATGAAGGAGGTGAGACTCCAGGACTTGAAGTACCAGGGTGAGGCTAAGCAGGTGACCCCAGAGCTGGCAGCCAAACTCCAGGTGCTGCACCCCCGGGCTCCGTTCTGCCAGGTGCTGTGACCTGCAGAACCGGCCAGAAGCACTTCTATTTTCCCTGCATTAAGCATCCCCAAATTAAAAGCTGTCCAGGCTTAATCCTGGAGAGATGGGCCAAAGACGGTGCTCACGCTCCAGCAGGGCCCCAGGAAGAGCCCTCGCCCTGGGGACAGACAGGCTCTGGATGACCGGAGCAAGTTCCCAGGGCCTGGTGAGGGTCACCGGCTCACCTCACGCTGTGTCTTGGTGTCATCTGTCACTGCCTCAGTTTTAGGTTCATCCTCTGGGGACGGCCATCCCCACGATGGCCAAGGAAATGCTTCCAGTCGCAGGACCCCGGCCCGGGCTTCCTCGGGAGGCAGAGGAGCCGAGGTGACCAAGGCCCAGTGAGGATTCGGGGGCGCCCAGGCCCCCTAGCCCAAGACCAGGAGCACTCGGACCAAGCCTGTGGCCTCAGCGTCCTTCCTCCTCTCAAAAGGGGGACCATCAAATACTTAAGACTGGAAGAAGCAATTATAATGCTGAGTGAAATAAACCAGACTTGCAAGCTGGAGTTCTGCGTGGTATCCCTCATTTGAGTGAGGCAAAATACAAACGAAAGAGAAAGCTGAACCATGGATAGAAAAAGGCAGAGGGTTAGATATACACTAATAGGCAAAGTGTTCAAGGGAAGAAGAAAAGGGCGAAGGGAGAGGGGAGGGGGAATCCAGAGGGATAATGATATCTTAAAAACAAGACCCTAATAACCCAAACTTAAAACAGCGACATGTACACTAGGTGCTACAGTAACTATGTAGTTGTGACTTAATGCTGCATCTATGTGGTTGTTTATGTTGCTTGTTGTCATAAGCAAAAGACGCAATGTATTGTGGTCTGTAAGCTTGTGTAATGGCCTGTAAGTTTGTGCAATTTTGGATAAATTTTAATAAAAATCTATAAAAGAAAAGAATGGAAGAAGCAGTTGGAGGAGGATGGTGTCTGGACTGCTGCCCAGCTGTTAGGACGATTCTGAAGCAAGTCAGGCGATGGGAACTCGAGGACTTCCGAGGAAGTGGCGGCTCATCCTGCCGCACCTGGGCCATTCTCCTCAAGCTCTTCTCTGAGCCGAACAGCAGCACTCGCTGGCTACTTGTGGTCAGCCCAAAGTGAGGAGCGGGGGGCTGCGGCTTCTGCTCAAAGCTGAGGAGTGAGACGCCCAGCCAGCAGGTCTGGGGACGCTGTGGGATGCCTCAGTGCCCCGTAGCACAAGACCGGAACGTCACCCCCGCACCCCGCAGGCCTCGTGCCTTTGGAAGAAGGGGAAACAGGGCTTGGACACAAAGGGTCGCTCAGTTCAAACTTACGGAGCTTTCCTGGAGAAACTCACTTTGCACAAGATTTTGCACTGAAGTGCTTTTTCCTGTTTCCTGAGGCTTACTCAAATGGGTTTCAGGAAACTTGGAAAGATTTCTGCCGCCCATCACTAATACATAGAAACGTCATATTTCTTCTTGTCCCTCGCGAATAATGGCAGACAGGCAGCCCCACGTCCAGCGGGCTCAGAGTCTGCATCTTCCCAAGTGTGAAGGAAACTCTCCTTCCTTTTATAGAAATGCAATCCCCTGAGGTTGCCCCTTAAAAGCTGTTTTGATCCGTGGACGTTGCTGCTGCCAAATTCTCCGACGCCCAAACCACCATTACGCATTTTCTTTTGGATGCGGAGTTTTAGGCTCATCCCGCCTGACCCCATAATAAAACCATTTATTTCTCCCTGAGATGGAAGATTCATTTATTTTTCCCTTGTTTCTCCTTGGCAATTATCTTGATCACTACCCGTAATCTGCGCAATCTTTTTCAATAACATCCTGTGATTACAGCCAATTGGCTCGCGTTGAAAGCAGAGGGAAGTTAACTAGGCACAGAAACACCGCGCTGGGATCGAAGAAGGCCGCTTCTACTAGGCTGGCGCTTGAGAGATTTTTGATGGGAAGCGTGAACGTTGACCTGCCACTCACATTTAGTACTGCTGTAAAATAAAAAAGGGCACGCTCCAAGTGGGGCCAGCATATGGCGGCTCCTTCTGGCGGACTGAAGGGCAGAGCCACCCACAAATGAGGTCAAAGGTACCTTGTTTATGTTCAGATACGGCCCCGATTATTGCACTCGGTGCAATTCGGAAGCATCTCAGGAGACCAGGAACCGAAGAATCTCGCAACAGTAATAGCAGTAAGAGCAGAAGTGCTACCAGTTATTCAGCTGAGTGATTTGCATTGGTTAGCTCCCTTGGTTCCTTCCATAGCCCTTTAATATATCAGGGTGCTGGTTTTATAGAGCGGCTAAGTGATTGCTCAAGGTCACCCACTAATAAGGAAAGAGCAAAGATGTGAATGTGAACACAAATGCCCAGTGTGTTCTTTGTCCAGGGTCATCCCTGGCATTGTAGGGGAAGATGAGACAGAGAAGCACAAATATTTCTTGTCCTTAGTTAACAGTCTGGCTTGGGATAGGTGATTGTTATGGCTTGTATCTAGATATCCCCCCAAAGCCTCATGTGCTCATAGGTGGGGCTTTTGGGAGGCGGCTGGATCTAGAGTGTGTGCTACTGGATTAAGGGTGTGATAACTGGAGTAGTCCACTGATTGGTTTAGCACAGTTCTGGGTGTGAACAGGAAGCCCCACTCTGGGTGTGGGTGGCACCGACCAATAGGTCTGTAGCTTCCTGGATGGGATGTAAAGGGACAGAGGAAAGGCGGGCTCACCGCCTCCTCCCTGCCCTGCCACGGACTGTTTCCCCTCTGCCCGCCGCTCTGCCTTGGAGCCAGCCAACTGTGGACTGAAAACTCTACAGACTGTGAGCCAGAATAAACCTGCCTCCTTTAACTTGTGGGTGTTAGGTAATTTGTCCCAGCAATGAAAAAGTAACAAAGACTGTAACACTCCAGGAACTCGAAAGAGCCACGAGCAATCATATACAATTAACCCCCACACTACTCTACTCAGCTCCCTGTCACTAGTTCATTCTTTTTTTAACATCTGACAGACTCCATGTAGATTACATGTGTGGCTTCCGTCTCCCACCCGGACCTGTGCTGTGAGAGGCACGCCCTCCCGGGAGCCCAGAGGTAGCGGGAGGCATTGGGGGGCGTGTCTGAAGCCCAGGCCACGGCTTCCCAGCTATCAGCCCTTGCAGAGATCCCTCTCTTAGCCGATTTCCTCATCTAAAATGTAGGTAGCACCTTTCTCCAAGCAGCGTTGGTGGAAAAATATGAGTGTGAGGAAACTGGTTTGCACACAGGAAGAACTTTAACAACAAAACATTAGTAATGTAACAGCTGGGAAACAGCACCATTGAAGTCCAAATCCAGGACAGATCAGAGCACAGCACCATTGCCAGCTTCAAATTTTACTTGCAGGTCGTTTAGCTCCCTGTACTCCTGCCCACCGCTGGGGCTCCTGCCCGGCTCCCCGAGAGCCACTTGATGGGGACTTCGTACAAAAACCACAATCTGCCTGAGAATGACAGCGCCGGGCGAGGAGATTTTCCCTAGAATGTGTGATAAGTTGCTAAAAATACTCGTGAAATAAGCTTTCCATGTTGGAATAATTTTAAATCAACAGCAAAATTGCAAAGATAGTGTATGGCGTTTGCATACGTCTCTCACCAGGCCCGCTAAGCAGTTTTGAAAACACATCGAAGTAGAACAGCATCTTCAGCACCCTGACGGATTCATTTCTTCTTTTTTCCGTCTCTTTCTAGTCCTTGTTTCCCGAGACTTAGCACAGCAGATGAAAATTCGGGTTTCATTTCTTTACTTCCAAAAGGAATGCAGCCACACGACCAGGCCATGTCACACGAGGGCAGAGCCTGTCCCGACTGCTGGCGCTGGGCTTGGGGGTGCCTCGCACGTGGCCACACGAGACTCCGGTGAGTTGTGAAAGGAGCTCGTGAAGCTGGGAGGAAAAGCAGACATAAACGTGTGCTCCACTCTCTCCGGCTCCACCCTGCGCCCTGCGCTCAACCCTGTGAGGGTACCCGGAGCGGGCGACCTCAGGAGCGGTTGAACCGGGCCCAGGTGTGCAGCGGGATGCGCCTCTGACCCGAGCTTCGCCCCCACGCGGGCGTAACTCTGCATCTGTGTGCTCGGGACGCAGGGCCGCCGGTCCCGTGGCCTCTGCTCGCAGCCCTGGCTCTCCACCTGTGCACACCAGGGTCGTCTGTGCCGTGACACAGGCAGGTGGGAGGACCCGTCCTCCACACGGCACCCACTCGCGGCCCTGTCGGCTGTCACACAAGCCCTCAGGCGGCACTGGGAAAGCCGCAGAGCAGGAAATGGAGCTGGCTGGGAAAGCAACCGATCCTGGAAGAGCACTGGCACAGCGGGGACTTCTGTCACAGCCACTGTGGACTGAAGTGTTTTACCCCAGCGAGCGCCGAGCACTGCAGCCTCCCCTTCGTCCCCGGAGCTGGCCTGCTCAGGTGCCCGCCACCGGGTGGGAGGTGCAGTCCGAGGCCACCCCCCACCCTGGGTGCATACGCACTCTCCAGGGACGTTGGCACCTGAGGTTTCCTGTCATTAACCGGGAGAAGACAGAGATCGACCTGGTATTTTGACTCCCTCCATCTGCATGTCCTGACTTTTCCAGGCTTAGATTTTCTATCGCCTCTTTTTTGGGGGGCAGTCCTGGGCACTGAACCCAGGCCCTTCACAGAGTCACACTGCCCCGCCCTTTTTATTTGCCCAGTCTTGAATTTGCAAGCCTCCTGCCTCAGCCTCCCAGAGTACAGGGATTATGTGTGCAGGCCACCTTGGCTTGCTTCAGATGACTGTTGGCTCTTGCTGGGGTCGCTGTCTCATTGTCCTCTTTGGTGTCAGGACCCCACGTCCTGTCTGTCTCCACCTGGATGGCTCTGTCCTCTCTCTGAGCTTTAGGGTTCCGACCTCATCTTCCACACCTAAACAGCAGACCGCGAGAGGCTCATGCTCGACGTTGGGCCACAGAAAGAGTGCACAGCTGGACTGGGAGCAGGCGAGAGTTTCGGGGTGAGGCACGAGACTGGTTGGGGGTGGCCGGAACTCGGGGAATCTGCAGTCAGACCTACCCGAGGAGCTTCAAGCTGGGACGTCAGGCCAGCGTGGACGCTGGCTGTGAACAGCTGGCCCAGGGGGCTGAGTTGCTGTCTCCATCAGCATGGCCTCACTCCCGCGAGGGCCTTCCACCTTGGGACTGACCCGGACGGCCGCGAGCCGACTGCGTGCCCTGAGGAGTCAGCAAACTGCTCCTGTTGTGACGGCCCCGTCAGCAGCCGCTGAGGGTCAGGTCTGGCGGCTCTGCTCCGGCCCTGCTGCTACCCCTCATCTCTCCGCTCCTGGCTTTGTCTCCATGTGTTCCCCGGGGAGGCCCTTCTCACAACAGGGGCCAGTCCCCCGACTGGGCTCTTCTCTGGGTCGCGGCTGCTGTCCCCGCTCACCTGAGCTACACTATCACTGAAAGTCTTGTATGCTGGGTGTGGTGGCGCATGCCTGTGATCCTCACACTCAGGAGACTGAGGCAGGAGGATCGCCAAGAGTTCAAGACCAGCCTGGGCTACACAGTGAGAGCCTGTCTCAAAAATAAAACAAAAACAAAAATGAGAGACAGACAGACAGACAGACAGAGGGACACAGAAAGAGTGCTGAATGTCTTGTATTTTGTCCGGCAATCCTGTGAGCAAAGCGAAGTAGGTGAATTTAGGGTTAGGGCTTAGGAGAATGCTGGAAAGTTTTATTCACACACACACACACACACACACACACACACACACGCACACACTCGTGGGCAAATAGGAGCTTGATCATTTTATTGGAGGTATTGGGCCAAATGGCTGATAGTTGTTATCCAACAATTCTTTTCTTCTTCCTGTTAGTAATAGAAGTTTCACATTTACTCTGACAACAGGGAGCGAGCAAAGAGAAAGAAGAGGAGCAGGAGAGAGAGACAGGAGAGAGGTTGCTCAGCTAGAAGTCTCCAGCCACACAGGAGTGGTAGTGGCCTGTGGAACTGCAGGGCCGTGTCCTTAAAGGGACATGCCCGCTCTCCTACTGGAACAAAAATGTGGTGGCTGGATTCACGGTAGAAAGTGATGCCCAGACTGCCACGTGAGGAGCGTGGAGCTAGCTACTGGAGCCATGGCCACTCTGGCATTTGCAGAGGCAGCCTAGAGGGCCTGGTGACCAGCACAGGCCTGCGGCTGAGCCTGAGGAGGCCGCTGGGCGGCTCCAGAGGCCCGACTGCCTGGGTGCTCTGCGGGAAGCTGTGCTGTGTGCCTGGGCACAGTGGGGTAGGAGGCAGCTCAGGGACAGGCAGGGCAGGGACTTCTGTCGCAGACGAGGTGACCAGGAGGCTGTGAACACGCAGACCCCACAGCCTGCTCTCTGGGCTCCGGGGTCTGCATTTGAGGCGTGTCCCCAGTGGTTCTGGTGCCAGAAGCTGCACTGTGGGAACCGCGAGCCTGCTCTTCACAGTCGGGCTGCTCCAGGGCGCCGGGAAAGGAAGGCTCGCGGTCTCTGACTGGAGCGCAGGGAGACGCAGGCGCGTGGGACCGCAGAGCCCTGCCCTGGCGGCTGCAGATCTTGCACACTGTGCTGACCAGGATCCAGATGTAACTCGACTACTTGGAGTCTCGACTGAACAATAAACGTTTTAAGGAGCAAGAGGGCAGATTTTAAAACACCTCTTGTGCAGGTCTGAGCTCAGCGCTGGGGAGGGGTGAGGCCTTAGGAACGGCAGGAATCCTGGATGATGCACACGTGCCGTGTTTACACCGGACGCAGAATCGGGGCACTCACTGCACAGCAGAATGGCGTGATATCCTTTCACAGAGCGGCCCCCAGAGTGAAGTCCTGGTCACAACCAGGTGACAAGCCAGCAGCATGTGACACCCGCCATGTAAGGGCACACAATTAGGGACTTTCAGCCCTGAGGAGGGAGATGGGGACGGGAGAGGGGGCAGAGGGCCGCCCAGGGGCTGCAGTGCAGCTCAGGGCTAGAGCCGGCTTAGTGCGTGTGAGACCCCGGTTCCCACCCCAGCGCCACACATGCACATGCACACACATGCACATGGCCACCCGCCCCCTTGTACACAGCAGGTGTGTCAGGCCATCCGGGTTGGTGCCCGGCCCTGTGCTGGGGAAGGGGTGGGGTGGGTGGAGCCAGGTCAGGAGACACCGCCGCGTGGGGCACCAAGTCCCGGGAGGCGACCCTCCGAGAGGCCGCTGTTGCTGCCGTGGCCCTGGCACCAAGTCGGTCTTCCGTGCTCCAAGGAGGTAGCCAGCCCCAAAGCCGTTCAACACGCCGGGGCTTGCTTGGAGTTGGGGTTCAGAGGCGGCCAAGGGGCCTTTTCCTCAAGGGGCTGCAGTTCTGGAGAGGAGGCAGGTCATAATGTTGCAGGAGCAAATCCCACCGTGAGGGACGACAGGCAAGCCCATTCCACGTCCTGAGGGGCAAGACCGGCCCCTCTTGGGGGCTCGGTCAGGAGAAGCCATGCGGGGAGGGTTGACACCGGCTGTCCCGGGCGGGATCACACCCAGGCGGGGAAGTAGGCTTGCCCTGCCCGGGCTGCTGTGTGCCGAGGTGAAGTTTGTGAAACACATTTTCTTTTTTTAAACGTTTATTAGAGGTACTGAGGATTGAACCTGGGACCTTCACACGGAGCAACATCCCCAGCCCTTTATATTTTACTTTATTTTTTAAATTTTGAGACAGGGCATCGCCAGGTTGCTAAATGGGCTCCAATTTGGGATCCTCCTGCCTCAGCCTCCGGAGTGCTGGGATGGCAGGTGTGTGCCGCCACACCCGGCTGAGACATTTTCATCGCAGGGTGTTTTCAACTACCGCCGGGTTTCTGGGGACGTCACTGTGCTGTGGTCAAGGGGCTTCGGTGTTGCATGTAAACATCCGCTTCGACCTCGGTGATGTGGGATTGCTGGCCTGTGTTAGGGGCCCAAGCTGACCCGGCAGGTTCTCTGAAGAAGCTTTGAGACCGGAACGTGGTGGGGTGAGTGGGCCCCGGAGGCCGCCTGAGGAGTCGTGTGGAGTCAGGGTGGGGCGAGAGGCCGCAGCGGGGTGAGGCAGGGGAGCAGCCGCATGCGAGCTGGGTGCAGGAAAGGGGCTTTGGGTCCCTTCCAAGACCGCCGCCTCCGGCGAGCTGGGGGGAAGGCGCAGATGGCGGAGACGACCCCAGGCCTGGGGGTGTCCCTGGGTGGGGCTTGGGGACAGCCTGCTGCCCCAGAGCAGGAGCATCCAGGGAGGGGCCAGCTGGGCGGGTGGGGAAACTGAGGCAGCAGTGTGGCTGCGGAGGGGAGAGAATGCGGGGAGGGGAGATGGCGTGTCCTCTTTCTGGTTGGGTGCCTGGTGTGAGTCTCGTGAGAGTGGCTTGCGTCCACCAGTGTGAGGCCACCGTGTGGTGCCACCAGAGGCTCCGTCTGTAGGGACAAAGGCCCGTGCATCTGGGGACCGGAACTCTGGCACAGAGAGGCCCCTGGTCCAGGACACCTCCCAGGGCATCTGCCCAGTCGGGGACAGCGAGGTCCCAGGGCGCCGCAGCTGGTTCCCCGACTGCACCGCAGGCTCCAGGTGGCCTGGCGGCCTCGGCTGCTGCTGTCCCCTCACTCGGCCCTTCCACTGTCTCTTTCCTAGCCCCACTTGGACAGGCGGGCTGCAGGACGACGAGCTAAGCTGCGGCCGCGTCTCCAGGCTTGATGGGCGCGGGGTGCTGGGGCCGTCTCTTGTTCAGGAGGGCTGCCTGTTGGATGGCGGCGTGGCCCAGAGTCATAGTCTGACGGGGGAAGCATTCTGAGTCCACCCCGATGGCGCTGCATCCCCTGGCCCAAGTGGGGGATGCTTCTGTGTCTCTCGGCCCTTTGCCCGTGCGTCTCTGGCCTCTAGCCGCTTTGAGCTGTCCAAGACGCCGACCCGGCAGAACACTGGGGGTGAATGCAGGGACAGAGCATCATCTCAGGGTGTGGAGTGATGGCCGTGACGTTTGTGCCGTGGTCCTGGGGGCAGGATGTCACCAGGCAGGCTCGGCCAGGAGGGCCTGGCGGCTGGGAGCCCAGTGTCTGGGCCTGTAGGTCACCGTGTCGTCCTCCGGCACAGCCCTGGCCCCAGCCGGGTCGGCTGAGGGAGACGGGGTGACACGGGCGCCCTGACCGCAGGCCCACAGCTGGTCACACTTCCTGCAGAGCGCCTGTGCCAGGGAACAGACGGAGCCTCGTGCCCTGCTGTGACCTAGACCAGGACCCGAGTCATTTCTGGCAGACTGTCCCTGGAAACCGGGTCGAGGCTGCAGACCCAGCTCAGGCCCACTGCACAGAACCGTGTTTCCCAGCAGCAGAACCCAAACCAGCGCGTCTGAAACTCCCCAGGGCGGCCTCCGCAGCCCGTCCCGCCTGCAAGGCCACGTCTACAGAAGCAGACACTAGGGAAAGGAGGGGGGCTGCAGAGACGAGCACCCCCAGAGCATGCCGCGGCGGGTGCAGGTGGCATCGCACAGTCCGGAGCCCTGACTCCCCCCACCGCGGCTGCCCGAGCGCTGAGGTGCCTGGCGCTTCCCTCCCACACTCAGGAGCACGCAGCTCCACACAAATCAGTCCTCCTGTCCTGCTCAGCAACACGCCACATTCTTCCTCCCACCGGCCTCCACCTTCCTTCCAGTGGGAACTTGTTGGCAGAAGGCAGACCTGCTTCCGGTCCCCAGTGTGAGACGGGCGCCTCAGCTGAAATCAGTCCCCTCCCTGGCCACAGCAGGGCAAGGGAGTATGTGATGTCACTCTGGCTGAAGCCGTGGCGAGGCTGATGCAGGTTTGGGGGCATGAGTTTCCTCGATGATATGAGGAGACAGATAGTGTGGAGCAGCCTCTTCTCCCATGCACAGTCCTTCTTGTGTGTGATGGCTGGAGCCACAGCAGCTGCAGGTGTTGTGAGGTTTGTGGATTTTTTAGATAAGTTACTTCTTGTTTACCTTAAACACACAGAGTTGCAGTTTTATATTACTTAAAGCCACAAAACTATTTTTAAAATTTTGGTATTGATTTCAAATTGCATAAAATTTGAATAAAATCATACAAAATCAATGGCAGCTAATTCTCTTGTGTGGGTGCACAATCGCCAACCCTGAAAACTCCTAGAAGGTTTGTCACTGAGACGCACTTCTTACCCCGCTCCGTGTCTCTGAGCCTTTGCCCAGAGTGTGCGGCGCCTCTGATGCTGACCTCTCTCAGCACTTAGGAGAATTTATGAATTAGCGTCGGCAGCAGGGTCAAGGCCAGGCTACCTCTGGATGCACCCAGTTTTTTTACACAGGCGACGATGGGGTACCGTGCCGCGGTGTCTCCCAGAAGGTGGCGCAGTCTCCTGGCTCCTTTTCCAGAAGGGCCCACGGACGCTCAGAGCGGGTGACGGGCGCCACGAGGGCACCGGGTTCTGGCAAGACGCCGGGATCCTGCCGAGCGGCCCTCCCCGAGAACACACCAGACAGGCCGGTGCGGGGGCGAGCCAGGGCGCCACTGGGCACTCACGACAGCTCAGTCCTGGAGGCCGCCTGTGCGTCCACTGACACATGAGTGGAAGAGGAGAAGGTGGTGTTTGCACGCCACAGAGCGCTACTCTGCTATGAGGAAGATCAACTGGAGTCATTTGTAGGAAAGTGGCTGTATCTTGAGGCTGTAACATCAAGTGAAACAAATAAGACACACAAACCTACATATCACATAGTTTCTCTTATATGAGAAACCCAGAGTATAAATAAGTTAATGAGCAAAACAAAAGCTGGGTAACTAGGTAACGGGAAGCAGGAGACAGAGCTCAGCAAAAGGGGGAGGGACCAAGAACCCAGGAGGGGACGGGGCGGAAAGTGAAGGGAACCCTCCCTGCACCACCTCCCCACGAGGAATGTGATCATTATGTACTAAAACCTAATCAAAGAAAAAAAATTAAAAGGTGGTAAAAAAAAATAATAGAAAGAAAGCTCTCACTGTTTAAACTGAAAGAAGGCAACGGGGTGCTCAGTCCCTCCGTCACCGCCCTGTCCTGGGTCGTGCAGAGCCTGGCCACAAGGCAAAGGCGCCTCCTGGTGTCTGCTGCGAGCGGCTGAACCTGCAGCAGTCGGGCGGCGGGCGAGTAGGAGCCGGCACAGCCCCGCGCTCTGGGCCACCCGCCGCTGGCTCCAAGCAGCAGCCCCTTTCTGTCCCTGCCCAAAGCTGAAGGGCGCCCAGCCTGGCAGGCAAGTGGCCACGGAGAGGCCAGCTCCTGTCACCGGCAGGCATTCCCGCATCCAGGCAACCTGCGCCGTTTACTGGCAGCCTGGATCCTTTGTTGACGCTGTAGGACTCGAGGGCTGGTGTGGACCCCACCGCAGCTGCACAGGAGCTGGCACCGGGAGACCAGGGTGCCACCCTTCTGAGTTGCGGGTGGCTCAGGTTGCTGGGCAGGCAAGGACGGCTCTGCGTGGGGACGGCTGCTCCAGGCGCCAAGTTCTCCCTCACCTCAGTGTCATGAACCTGGTGACCCTCGTAAGTCACAGACAGCCAAAGAGTCTTGTGACGGCGGCAGCACGCGCCTGTCATCCCAGCTGCTTGGGAGGCTGAGGCAGGAGGATGGCAAGTTACAGGTCAGTCTGGGCAACTTAGAGAGACTCTGTCTCAAAAAAAGGGGGTGGGGTGGGGACAAGGGACAGAGCTGAATGGGAGCACACCTGCTAGCGTGTGTGGCCCTGGGTTTCGTCTCCAGCACGGAAAAAAGTCTCGTGGTGGTGCTGGGTTTCAGGACACACAGCACTGTGGCCTGTCGTGTGTTTCCAAGCGGCAGAACGGGCTCTGGAGCTGGGGGTGACACCGTCCCGGGGGCAATGGGTGCTGTGTCGGTGGGGCAGCGACGCTGGAGGGGCACAGACCGAGGGCCGTCCGCGGGCAAACCCTTTCCTTTTCCGCTTCTGTGTCTTTTCTAATTTTCTGTAGCGAGTGTTTTGTAGGAGGCAAATGGCAACAGAATTTGTACCTGGAGAAAGAAAGGGCCTCAGCAGCTGTGCGTCACAAGGGACAGCGGCTAGCTGGGTCACCAGAACAAAGTCATCGCCACAAAAAGCGAGAGTCTGACTGCGCGGAGTTGCGGCTCCTTCTGGTTCCGGCAGGCCGGTGGGGGGTGCGGGGTGCAGAGTCTGCACCTCCCAGGGCAGCAGCTGGGCAGGGTGTGAGGGGAGGCTGGCTTTGGGCGCCAACCCAGGACCTCACTCAGAACATCCTTTGCGCCTGCGGTGCCTCTACCAGATTTTGAGTCCCGGATGGCAGGGCCTGATGTGAACAGCGGCCACACGTTTTGGCCACGTGCGCACAGATGCGCCTCCCAGGTGGCTGGGCACAGCGTGGGTGTACGAGGTGTGAGCAGACCACGGGGCAGATATTTAAATGGAAAAGACACATCACAGTCAGAGACACGTTGTGATGCATCCCTCTCAGACGCCCCCCTTCACCTCCAACACACTCCTGCTGTCTTCCTCACCTCTTCTGCAGCAGCTCTGGAGCCCTCTTTCCTGAGTGTCTTCGTGAGGGAAGTGTGATCAAAAATATGGTGACTGCCGCCGCCAAGGGCCATCCAGACAAAAAGCAGCTCATAAAAACATGACACCATCCTCCACCTTAGTCACTGAATCTGGCACTGTGCAACTTCTGGCTCTTCCACAAGGTCAAAATGACCCTGAGAAGTCAACATTTTGAGTGGATGCAGGACGGGGAGGCAGCCAGGACAGCACAGCTAAAGACACTCAGGAAAGAAGACTCCAGAGTCGCTGCAGAAAGCTGCAGGGATGGTGGGACGAGTGTGCTCAAAGTGAGTGGGAGGATTTTGAGGGGACTCATTTATGCTGTAATAAACTTTTAAAAATATTTGAACACTGACCCTGTTTTTGATCATACCTCATCCTGGGAAGGGACAGCACAAGTGGTCCTGTCTCCAGGTCACAGGAGGAGAGGAGAGGACATTTGGGGAGATCCCCACAGAAAGCTGGGCGGAGGAGCTGAGTTGAAGACCTTCCCAGAGGAGGACGGTGTAGGGAACATGGCGGTGGGCGAGCTGGCCGGTGGTTTGGAGCCTCAGGGGTTCCGTGAGCGCCAGGGGCCCGGCTTCATGGGGCCAGGAGAGCTGGGGTGTAGGGCAGATGGGCGAGGGCACGAGACTGAGTGCTCACCTCCGTATCCTGTCCGGCGAGCTCTTCCTGGCCCTTCTGGGAAGGAGGTAGGCAGGCCTTGTTCAGACACCTGCTCTCTGCCAGCCCCACTTTCCAGGTGGGGTAAAGGAGGCTCAGCGGGGTCAAATGACTCACATACACAGTCAGGATGCGACAGAGCTGAGGTTTGGCCCGAAGAGCACCCAAGTCCACAGGAGTCACTTTGCTTTGTCTTCTGTCCTGGACGTGGAAGCTGGGCTCTCACACACGCAGGGCAGGTGAGCCCCACCCCAGCCTGTGAAGCCAGAGTCCCATTTTTTTTTTAAACGACACAGAGTCTTCCTATGTAGCCCAGGCTGGCCTCGAACCCTCAGCGATCCTCCTGCCTCAGCTCCTGAGTCCTGGGACTACAGGTGTGCTCCATCATGCCCACCTCCAGAATTGCACGTCTATCCGTGCAGAGTGTTTCTGTATGCCAGGCCCATTTGAGTCTAGCTGCATGGTGAATTGGGCGAGCACCATCATCCATGCCCCTTTTCGCAAGGGAAACTGAGTGATGAGAGGCCCCTCGGCTGATCTGAGAACTTGAGAGCAGACACTTCCCTAGGCTGGAGTCGGTGGCCATGGAAGCCACGCCAGGACACGGGGTGACTCCACCGCAGGGCAGGGTGGCGAACTTGTCCCTCTTCTGCCCCCGTGTCCAGTGGCCCCTCCCGCGGGGACAGCCACGGCCTCCCCACAGTGACCCTTGAGGGACCCCGGCCAGCGCAAGACCGGGGCGAAGGTCATGCGGTTCTGACGGGACCCTGGCAGGGGGAGGCTGCAATGGCTTTAATTAGGCCGTCCTTGTTTACTTTTGCTGCTTATCGGCTAATTGGCCGGCGAGATGTGAGTCGTACAGTCCCCTGGTAGGAGTCTGTGTCAGAGAGGAAGCCAGGGAAAAGATGATCCCAATTACAAGCAAGGGCCCGGCTGGCTACCTTCCCACAGAGGACGGCCCACCCCAAGGCTCCTGCGACTCGGCTGCCGGGGCCCTGAGATCCACGACCTCCTCTCCAGCCCCGCAGGGAGACAGCTCACGGTCCACACCTTTCACCCTGTGGTGAGTGGCAGCAGCACCCAGCACCTGCCCATGGCCGTCCCGCACGGAAGACGTGTGTCTGTCCCCACCGCGCCGCTCCTGACCTCAGGTGACCTGTGGCGTCAGCGAGCCCCGAGGCCAGCCAAGCAAGATCTTTGGGCCTACTTCTGGGGCTGCCGCCCTGTAACCACGCAGGCACCTTTGGGGACAGTGCTGTCCCTGACGCTCTGTAAGGAGGGACACGATCGATGGCCATGGCCCCGTGCACTGGCAGCAAGTGGGTGTAGCAGTGGGGTTGACAGGCTGAGTTCATTTCCTTTAATGGATTTTTTTTTTCTTTTTGGTTTTTTGGGATGTCTGATTATGTAGTTCAGACTTGTGGTGATGCTCCTGCCTCAGCCTCCCGAGTGCTGGGATGACAGGAGTGCACCACCATGCCGGGCTGGTGTCTGGCGGCTACCTGGTTGGCCAGCCCTGCTCCCCGGTGCAGCAGCCTTCCCTCCCTCCCTCTTGTGACTTCTCGGGCTCCCGAGAACCCTCTCAGGGCAGCGCCAGCCACTTCGCTTCCCGTGTCCCTGGCCCTCTCTGTCCTCTGGGCAAGTGGTGAGGGCAGAGAATCATGCAAGCACAGGAAGGCGGCCGCTGCCCTTGACTTGAGTGATGGCCCAGACCTCTGGAATGTCCACAAAGCCCGCGCTCGGCCGATCCCTCTCCTCACCGGGTAACAGATGGCCCCGGCTTTCACCAGCCGGCCTGGAGCACATTGTCCCTCCCGGGTGAAAGTGAAATATTCAGTGGCATTTAAATTAAATAGACTCTAATGCTTCAGTAATATTAATTACGTTTTCATTCATCCCTGGCCTAATAAATCAATGCGTAAAGAGGGGGCTCGGGGGCTGGCAGCCTTTGTGTGAGCTACACACAATGCCCCCTTTCTTGGCGTCCAGGGCCCGCAAACATCTGTGCTCAGCCCCTCTGGAGGAGGAGTCGCGCCATGACATTTACACTCTGCTCGGCCAATTTGTCCTGCACCAGGGCCCAGCCGACAGGAAGCGGGGAGGCCACACGGGAGACCGTGGTGGGCCTGGCTCAGTGGGTCTGTTCGGAGTTGTGGGCCCTGCAGGATTTCCAAGCCAGAGGGCTGGCAAAGGGATATGGAGAGGGGTCCATGTGCTGGGGTCACCTTCCAGGTGCAGGATTTGTCAGCACAGCCTTGGGCCAGAGGACCCTGGGGAGGAGAATTATAAATTACCATTGCTTGGGTGCTTCCTGTGTTCAGGGACTGTGCTTGGCACTTCGATGGCACTCCTGTCCTTATTCTTCACAAGGGTCTGTAACATGAACCAGCAGCCCTCTCAGCCCATTTTCCTGGTGACACATTTATCTGTCACTCAAGGATATTGGGCAGCTCAGGAGTGTTAGGGATACTAGAAAGGGGTCTCCGGGCTGTGGCTTAGGTGGCCAGGGCCCGAGGCCTGAGTCGGCTGAGTCCCCTGTTTTCCAAGCTCCCTGCTTTGAGGAGGTCCATCCCAGCAGCCTCGAAGCTCTGGCCATACATATGTAAAAGAAGCCAATAAAACAGCCGGGGAGCCTGCCTTCCTAAATCATCCACACAAAACCTGCACACTCGGAAGCTTCAAAGCTGCCTGAGTTACCAGTTTACCCCAGAAATCCCCACTCAATACCCCTGATTGGAAAATAAATAGCCATGCCTGTAAAAACCACAGGCGATTGTCAGCCCGGGAATGGGAAATGCTGGGTGCTCCCATGTGCGGCCGGCCGCCCCTGAGGAGGCCACATCAGCCCAGAGAAGCTGGGGCCTGGGTGGGGTAAGTGGTTCCTTGGAGATTCAAAAATAGCAAATGTTCCACTCAATAAGAAAGTATGTGGAAAAGCAGAAAATACAGAGGAACACAAAGAAGGGAAAACATCCTAATGCTCTGGGCTTTTCCGAAGACTAGAAGCCTTTCAATGCCAGGCTGCCTCCAATATGGCACCTGAGGGTTTGTTCTGCAGCTTATGGGTGACACAGGTTTGTGTATCTAACCCATCTCCCACCGCAGGACATTTGTTTGGGTTGTTCTCTCCACTCTCACCACAAATAATGCTATAACAAGTTTCCTTCAAAATTGCTATGTTGGAGTGAATTATGTGTATTTTGAGGGAAGAAATCTCCTATGATCTTTAAAAAATGCTCTGAGCAGGACGTGGTGCACACCTCGCCTTAGTTACTTTCTCATTGCTGGGACAAAATACCCAACACCCACAAATTCAAGGAGTAAGGCTTTCTTTCGGCTCCCAGCTTGTAGAGGTTTCAGTCCATAGTCGGCTGGTGGCCTGGCAGAGGAGAAGCATGGAGGAGAAACAGTCCATGGCAGAGCAGGCAGGAAGCAACAGCAGCAGCAGCCCGCCTTCGCTCCCTCCCTTTATATTCCATCCAGGATACAAGCCTGTTGGCTGGTGCCACCCACACCCAGGGTGGGGCTTCCATTCTCCACACCCAGAACTGTGCTAAACCAATTTAGTTATCACATGCCCTTAATGTACCCTACATCCAGCCAGCTCTGAAAAGCCCCACCTGTGAGTGCATGAGGCTCTGGGGGGACATCTAGACACAAGCCGTAACACGGCTGTAATACCAGCACTCTTGAGGCTGAGTGAGGCAGGAGGACTTCCATGAGCTCAAGGCCAGCCTGGGCTACACAGTGAGACCCTGTCCCAACACCCCACCCAAATGCTGCAGAAAGCTGTGTCCCAGCCCCAGCCCCCTTCCTGCCCTCCACCATCTAGGCTGGCACTGACCGCTGGGCTCACAGTGCAAACCCTCCTCCTGGGTGTCTTGATGGCGGGTTTTGCTCAGGGCCCACAGCTTGAGGCGGAGGACAGCAGCAGGACCGTCACTCCGGGAAGAGGCAGAGATCTACAAGGGGCTGTCTGTACACTGCCTGCTCCTCTGTGCAGCAGCCGGGCGCTCTAAACACGGCAGGCATGAGCCCCACGTTCTCTGTCGGTTGGGCTGGTGGCCACTGCGTGGGATGGCAGGAGACCAGATGGAGGAGACTTTAAAGGGAAGGGCTGGAGGTCCGAGTTCCCGGCGTCCAGGGAAGGGTGAGGGTTCAGCGACGGAGTGGAGGGAAAAGCAGACTCCAACTTGGAGGGAGCTGTCCCAGCACAGGTTCCTTGGAGGCCAAGTGTCCATCCCTCTACCCTGGTGCACACAGGCGTGCGGCTGCGGACCTGGCCCAGGCCATCTCGTGCTGCCTCACTGCAGAGTTAGGGGCCAGGCCAAAGCCCGTGGGGCAGCACCTTGGCAGACGTGGCCCCCTTCTTCTCTGTTTTGTGTCTGTCTGGAACCACCACACGTACCCAATTCTCACTCTGTCCTCTGTCACGTTCAGGCCGAGGCTGGTAGAAGGCTGTTGTGTCGAGGTCACAGAAAACTTCCTATCTGTGCGGTGTCACGGCTGGAGCTGGGAAACACGCTGGGCCACCTCATGGAGCGATCCCCCTTTCAGGAGGAAGTGCCAGTCCCCAAGGGGTCTCTGCAAAGTCAGCACCTTTGGTCTGTTAGGAAGGCATCCACTTGTGCCTCCCTGTAAGTCAGACTGGCAGGTCCTGAGGTCTGGGCTGTGCCAGTCACCCCCACGATGTGGGGCTGGGCACAAGGTTGGCACACGGTGGTGTTTGGGGAAGGATGGCTGTTGCAGTTAAAGATCCTTAGATCTTTTGTTTTTTTGACAGAGTCCTGTTGTATATTACAGGCTGGCCTTGAACTCCTCATGTAGCCCGGGCTGGCCTCAAACTTGCGGTGATCCTCCCGTCTCAGCCTCCTAAGTGCTGGGATACCAGATGTGCACCGTCACGCCTGGCTAAATCACTTAGATTTTGCTGTCTCAACCTGAACTTGAAACGGCAGTCATGGGCTGGATTGCACCTTGGGGTAGAGCACTTCCCAGCATGTGTGAGGCCCTGAGCTCCCTACCCAGGATCACAAAACTAACAAAATAAAATAAAATGGCCACCCACATGTGTTTTGACCAGAGTAGATGTACGAGGTAGGGTCAGTGCAAATCTGCCTTTGATCTCTGTGGGGAGCCAAGAATCATCTACACGAGTGTGTAAAGTGTACGTGTGCCCGGCCCAGGAGGTTGACAGGCAGGGAGGAAGCACGGTCACACGGGTGCCTGTGCACGGGCACCTGCACACGTGCACACAGTCTGCGGGTAACTGCCGGAGCAACCTGGAGGGGAGCGGACTCGAGGAGGCTGAGGCCTGTGGAGGAAGGCCGAGGCACCTGGATGGCACGTGGCCGGCAGCAGGGACCAGCCTGCAGTCCTGGCCTAAGTGCCCTGTGAAGCAGAAGGACTAGGATGTGCACAGGGAGCCCCACGGGGTGGGCGGGACACAATGCTGAGGTGGACGAGGCACGGACGCACCTTCTGGGCCCATCAGATCAGTTTGTTTATGCATCTGAGCAACTGCACCCAGCCTGAGGCCTTTCTGGCCAGCCCTCTCGTCTCGGCCTGAGTTCAGCACCCACTGAGATGCGCCAGTGGAGGCTCTTCCTGTTGCATGTGGAGGAATGTGCTTCGGAGGGGCGATGGCAGAGTTGCTTGTGGTGCTGGAAGCCTGCCTTCAGGTGCAGCTGGATCCAGGCACTCAGCACAGGGCTCTGACGTCCTCTCACCTTCCTTCCTCCTCAAACTCCCTGGGCAGGGATGGCTGCCAGCAGCCCCCGAGGTCCCTCTGCACATTCCTGCAGAGACACACAACTTCTTCCCGCGGTCGTGGTGGGAACAGAAACGTGGCCCGCCGGACAGTGCAGAAGTCGTGAGCCACCTGTGGAAGGATGCTGGCGCTGGGGGACAGATGCGAGCCCGTGGTTTCCCTGAAGCCTGACACCCCGGGCGGGCCCAGGTGCTCCATGTGCCCAGGGGCTCTGTCACAGGGTGGCAGGGGCTGTTGCTCACCTTCTCACTAGTTTCTGGGGCCAGTGGGCTCCTGGCCGGGTCTCCTGTGCACAGTGACATGTTCTACGTTGGGCTGCTGCTCTTGGGGGCCCTAGTGGGTGATTCTCCTCTCTACTACCCCTCAGTTTCTTCCTGGGTAAGCAGAGTATGTAGCGCCCCCACCAGGAGCATTAAGTGCGAATCTTTGTGGAAGGTGCTGAGCTCAGTCCTGGTCCGAACCATAGTTGTCTTTCTTGCCCGTCTTCCTATTCCTATTAACATGTGGGGCAGGCATATCAATTAGCACTCTGTAAATGACAAAAAACCCTATCAAGTGGTTTAAATACAACAGATGCTTACTTCCCTCTTATGCAGAAGTCTGGGGAGCTGGTCCAGGGCTGAGTGAGGTCACCAGGGCTGGGATCCAGGCTCTGTCTTGCTTATTCATCTGTAAGCCTAGCTCCCTTTTCAAGGCCACCTCCTGGCCCCAAGAGGCTGCTGCCGCTCCAGCTATCGTGTCCTATTCTGGCCAGAAGGAAGAAGGAATGAGGAGCAAAAGTGCACGTTCCTTTTCTTCTCAGAAGGTGCGCATCCCAGGTCTGTACCACTCACTGCCGGGACTGAAGTCATCCTAACGGCAAGGAAACGGGGAAATGCAGCCCTGCTCTGGGTGGCCACGGTTCCCAGCAAGGCGCCTGTCCCCTAGAGGAGGGTGGGCTCTGGCGGGCAGGGCGGTGGACCCCGGAGGCCGCAGCTCTGTTCCCCGGGCCAGCAGCCTCTGCCATTGCCAGCCAGCCCAGGAGAGGCAGAGCGCTGGCCCTGCATCCAGCTTGGGCCCAGGCCAAATTCCAGGCCTCGTGGGGCCGACTGGCAGCCGCTCTATCTGAGCGGCCGGGGGGACCCTGAGAAAAGCAGGAACGCGTGAGTCCCAGAGCAGCCGGGAGGAGGATGCGCAGGCTCTGAGTGGCTGCAAGGGTGGGTTGAGGTCTAGGACAGACCGGAGCCGGGCTCAGCACAGCTACATCCCACCTCTGCACACTCAGCCGTGTCCCTAGAGTCTTTGGAAAGCAGCATACCAAGCACCAGCTCTCAGCGGCTAGGTGCTGGTGACAAGGGCCGAACCACGTGGGCTCGTGGACTGTCTCCGAGCGGACTGACATACCACTCCGGGTTGAGGGTGGGCTGTGGGGCTCTGTGCCCTTTACCTGAATTTGCTGAGCCTAAAACTGCTCTAAAGAATGAAGTCTAAGGAGGAAAGGGAGGAAGGAAGAAGGGAAGAAAGAAAGAAGAGCGAGAGGGAAGGGAGAGGAGAGGAGAGAAGGGGAGAGGAGAGGGGAAGGGAGGGGAGGGGAGGGGAAGAACACCGTCGGCATGGCGTGTACCATTTCCAGCTTGGACTGAATAAAGTGTGACTGCACAGCTGCTGAAAAGAAACCAGCCTCTCAATTAGATGGTCCCAAAGCTAACCTCGGGGCTGTGGAGACAAGGTAAGAGACCCCGGTAAGCAGCGAGAGGTCACGGAGACCCAGGCAGCCTGTCAGAGCACTGCGCGCTTCTTGGGGCCTGGTTTAATCTGGAACGTGGAGCGGGAAGCAGATGACATCATGGTGGTGACGTTGCCGGCGTCTTTCTCCGTGCTTTCTGAGTGTCCCACCCTCGCTGCCTTGACTTCGGAAGGGCAGGTACCTCGAACACTCTGCAGGTGGCGTTGTGCTCTTTGAAGATGACCAGGGCAGCGCCTGAGCCGACACAGCGAGGGCCCCTTGGCCACACTGTGGTGTCCTGTAGAACTGCCCGTGAGGACAGAGGCCCTTCTGGTCTGCAAGGTCCAGGACGGCAGCCACTAGCCAGCTGTGGCTCCTGGGCCTTGAGAATGTGAGCTATGTTTCCAGAGCAGTGGAATTTTATTTTAATAAATACAACTTACAAATGTACAATAAGCCACATGTGGCAATGGCCGCTGTGTGGGACAGGGTGGGTCTGGGGCCATGCTGCTCAGTAGCTCTTTTCCTAGCCACCTTACGGTCTTTGGAAAGTTTGCTTGTGTGTATGTGTGTGTGTGAAGTGGTGGTGCAGGTCTTAGTGCATTATGAAGTCACAGAGGTTCTCTTGGGTCAGCCAGGACTTACTCTCCACCCAGAGACTCCTGAGGCCCCAAAGATGGAGCAGTGACCACTACAGATGATCGGGGAGGCAGGCCAAGTGGCAGGGGTCGCAGAGCATGTCTGTGTTGTACCTCTTGTATGTGTTCTTGTTTTATGAAAGTTGGTTACCACATTTGTAGCTGCACCATGCACACTGGGCACAGGGTCAAGTTGAGGCTTTGGTCTGCTCCTGACTTTGCTATTGAGTTGCTGTGTGGGCCTGGTGCTGGTAATATCCCTCTCTGGCTGTCAGTTTCCACCTGGTGAATAGAGCTGTGCAGCCCTGTGATGTCACGTTGGGTCTGAGGTGATCATGCTCAGTTGTTATTGGAGACAGTGGGTGTGGGCTGCATCTGAAGCTGGTTAGTCCCAGGTGCCTGCTGTGAGCTGCAGAGTGTGGCAAAGGCTGAGGAGCACGGGGTCAGGCACCCTGGTGTGTTCCAGATGAAGGCCGGTTGGGTTCCTAACCCAGGACTCCTCAGAGCCCTTTCCATGCTAAAGTTGTGGGGACTCTGCAGAAGGGGCCCTGCAGCACCCTGGGCTGTTTCTGCCCCAGGAGCCTCAGGCACCGAGGACTAATGCCTGTGGGCCACGCTTCAGCACTGCTGATTGTGCAGAGGGGTCGTGGCCTGGTGGATGTGAGGGGACAGGAGGCAGCCTGAGGCGGAGAGGGGATGGGGGGGCGGCCTGAGGTGGCGAGGGGACGGGGGGCACCTCTTGCTGTCACTTTTCTGCTTCTGGTTTTGACCAGGGTCAGGAAACCCTTGGACTTGGGAAACCTTCCGGTCTGAAGACTCCTGTCTATCGTCCACCAAGGACAGCGTCCTCCCCAGCAGCCCTGGCTGGGGCAGGGAAGGCAAGCCCCACCTTGCTGTTTCTACTGGGCACTGTGGCCGTGTGGCAAGGTTCTCGTCTGCAGCTGTCTGTGACAGGGGAGGGAGGTGGGGTCACCCACGGGTGTTGGGTGCTAGCTCTGCAGCAACTCCCTCCTTTGTCAGCACATGCCGCCATGTGTGTCCTGAGATGTCACCCTGCACCACATACAGAGTTACAATTATTACGTATGAATCCAAAAATGCAAAAAACGTTGAAGGGAAGTGTTAACTACCCCAATTTGATCATCTGCTGTATAGACATGTATTGAATTATGGCACAATACTCCATATATTTGCACAACTGAACTATTAAAAACTGATTCCCATCAGCCTCTTGGCCTGTGTTCTCAAAGGAGGGAGGTATGATCCTCGAGGGCTCTGGGGCCAGGGTCTCTGAGGAGGCGGGAAGGTTTTCCTGTCTCCAAATGGCCCCGCTCCACCTCTCGTCCTTAGGAGCATTGCCAGGGAGCTTCTAGGAGAGAGATGGCTGGAAAGGAGACCAACCTGGGGTAAGGACTTCTCTGTCAGCTTGAGACACAAGGTCCAGGCCACTTTCACTCCATAGGTCACTTTTGTCTCTGGACATCTTCACCTGGAAGCTTTAGAAATGGCCTCCCAGACCAGCAACGTGAGACTCTGGACACCCAAAGGGGTGGGAGGAAAGCTGCCATGCAGAAAATTTCTTCTCTGTGACTTTGGGCCACATCTCTGATAAAAGACTGATTGTGTGAGGCGCCCCGTCTCTATCAGACTATAGCTGACCAAACATTCCAGAACACCAAGGGACATGCTGAGCTGAGGCCCATGGATGACAGAACATTCCAGAACACCAAAGGACATGCTGTGCTGAGGAGCATGGCCAATGGAACATTTCAGAACAGAGAGCGGACACCCTGGACTTAGGACTATGGCCATTGAGACATTCCAGAACAAGGGGCACAGTAGGTTAAGGATCATGGCCGACAGAACATTCCAGAACACCAAGGGACATGCTGGGCTTTCTGGGTGAGTGAACGCCAGACAGGCTGGAACAGCATCTCCATCACCTACAGCACTTGTACCCTGACACTTGCAGCAGATACACATGTATCCCCAAAACCCGCCAGAGTTCAGGCTGCTGGGAGCCAGCGCAGTTTAGGGGACACTCAAAGGACAGGGCCCAGTCCCCCAGCCAGCTGACCACAGTCAGGCCTGTGTCCCCTGTCCCCGCAGGAAAGGTACCTGCAGGGCATCATTAATTTCATGAGTATTTGAGGGGCCATATTTCTGAACTTGTAATAACTTGTGTTTTATGAGTCTAGTAATAATAAAAAATTAGGGCTCTGCCTCTGGTCACTCTTAAAAATGAGCCTGATTTATCCCATCATTAGGGATTTACGTCCCTGGCTGGGGTGGGACGCCAGATATCAGCTTAAGGAACATTTAGAGGATGGGGAGGGCAAAAACAATGCTCAAGTCTGCCATGAAAATCCGAAAGGGACGAGCTGGCTGCCCGGGTTTGCCAGCGTGTATTTCACGCGCCGTGCTGAGCAAACGAGGGCCTGTGATGACTGTGTGACGGGGCCATAACCTCAGGCTGCCCTGTGGTAAGGAGCTTCCCATCCAGGAGGCACAAGCGGGGCACGCCTGTGTCCCTGTCTCAGCTCTGGCACCCATCCAGGCGGCGGAGCTACTCCAGCTTTGCAGATGGGGACACTGAGGTTTGCAGGGTTAGCCATGGTTCCAGGGGTCAGCACTGGAATTTCTGGGACGTGCTGGATGGGTGAGGTGTCTCTCCTGTCCGCTCTCTGCTTGTGCCCTCCCTGGGCTGCCATGTGGATGAGGGGGTAGGTGGGAGGGGGACGCGGATGCTTTCCTGACTACTTCGGGCTGCCAGGCCAGCCCTGCCTCATTCCAGCCAAGGGGAGAAGACGGCTCTGGAGTGGAGAGGCAGCCTGGACTGCAGTGTGAGCTGGGTCACAGCCATCCTTGGGCTCCATGCACGCTTGTCTCGGCTACAGGGATGAAAGAGGTGAAGACCCCACAGGGGGGAGGACAGCAGGACTCAGCCGCTCTCACTTGCCCTGTCCCCATGGAGGCAGAAGGGGCGTGGCGCAGGCTGGGAGGTGTTGTGGTCACCGCTGTCCTCACGGGGTTGGTGCGTGGCTGCTGGGATAGTGGGACTGAGATTGTTGAGATGGGAACAGCCCAGGTCAGTGTCCAGGCTCAGGGTTCAGAGGTGA